>VMDR010027595.1:0-13505 GCA_007922815.1 Macrotus californicus | reverse complement strand
AACACAGAGAGTCCCAATCAAGAGGAACCCAAAGAGGCCCACTTCAAGACACATCATAATTAAAATGGCAAAATTCCAAGACAAAGAGAGAATCTTAAAGACAGCAAGGGAGAAGCAGGAAGTAACATACAAGGGAGCCCAGATAAGACTAGCAGCTGGCTTCTCAATGGAAACGCTCCAAGCCAGAAGGGAATGGCAAAAAATATTCCAAGTAATGAGAACCAGAGGCCTGCAACCAAGACTAGTCTATCAGGCAAGGCTCTCAATTAAAATGAAAGGCCAAATAAGGAGCTTCCCAGACAAAAGATGTCTAAAAGAATACAACTCCACCAAGCCAGCTCTGCAAGAAATGCTAAAGGGTCTGCTTTAAGTACAGGGAGAAAAACAGTGAGAGAGAGCGGAATAGAGGTAAGAAAAAGTGTCAATGAATAAGTACCTATCAATAATAACCTTAAACAAGAATGGATTGAATGCTCCAATCAAAAGACAGAATAGCTGAATGGATAAGCATAGAGAACCTATCCGTATGAAATGTGGCTCAGCTCTGGTTCTGAATGCAGACCAGACGTGTGTGGCGTGTGAGAAACAATCCCTGGATAGGTCTCCCATGGGGAATCAGGCATGCATTGTCCCTAGGCCACTTTGAAACTTGCTCTTGCAAAAATTCCCTCACCTGTGATGGAGACAGCAGAAGTTTCTATGAATTGTGCTAGACTTCCCAAGCATGAATGTAAACAGCTCAGCCTTCTCTCCTTTACATTTTTAAATGACCTTTCTCTTTGAAGCAACTGGCAACATTCTTTCCTTTGTTATCTGTAAACGGTATCCACCCAAAGTGATCCTATGCATAGTTAATGAGAACCATCCTGGATGTACCTAGAATATAAATAAAAGCATGTCAAGGCAGGGGTAGGGGCCCTCTCTATCACTTAGAGATTGGCCACGTATCCCTTTTGGCTCCACGGGATTTCTTTAGTCTGTGTGAATTTGTTCATCACTTGTCTGGGGATATAGGACAAGCATTCCACAACAACACGTGGTACTGCCGGATGGGACCACAACAGATAAGAAAGCATGACCCACACATATGCTGCCTACGACAGACCCACCTCAGAACAAAAGACCCACACAGACTGAAAGCGAAGGCCTGGAAACAAATATTCCAAGAAAATGGACAGGAAAAAAAGCCGGGGTGGCGATACTCATATCAGACAAAATAGACTTCAAAACAAGGGCCATAAAAAGAGATTCAGAAGGTCACTTCTTAATACTCAAGAGAAGAATCCATGAAGAAGACACAAACATTGTAAATATATATGCACCCAACATAGGAGCACCCAAATATATAAGGAAAATCTTGGAGGACTTCAAGAAAGATATTGACAGCAACACAATTATAGTAGGGGATTTTAACACCCCACTGTCAAAACAGGATACATCTTCCAAACAAAATATCAGCAAAGATATTGAGGCATTGAACAATGTCCTAAATTAAATGGACTTAACTGATACATATAGAGCCTTTCGTCCCAAAGAAGCAAAATACACATTCTTTTCAAATGCACATGGAACATTTTCAAATACAGACCACATGAAAAGACACAAAACAAATTCAAGAAAATTGAAATCATATCAAGCATTTTCTCCAACCACAAGGGACTGAAACTAGATACCAACCTCAAGGAAAAAAGTCAAAAACACTAAAACTCATGGAGATTGAGTAGCATGCTATCAAACAATGAATGGGTTAAAAGTGAGATCAGGGAAGAAATCACAAAGTTTCTGGAAACAAATGAAAATGAACACACAACAATCAAAAACTTATGGGATACAGAGAAGGCAGTCCTGAGAGGGAAGTTCAAAGTGATACAGGCCTACCTAAAAAAGATAGAAACATTTCAAATAAACCACCTAATCCTACATCTACAAGAACTCAAAGAATAACAACAAAGACAGCCCAGAACAAGTAGAAGGAAGGAAATAACCAAGATCAGAGCAGAATTAAATGACATAGAGACTAAAAGCACAATTCTAAGGATCAATAAATTCAGGAGCTGGTTCTTTGAAAAGATAAATAAAATAGACAAGCCTTTAATCAGGCTCTTTAAGAAAAAAAGGGAGATGATCCAAATAAACAGAATCAGAAATGAAAGAGGAGAGATTACAACTGATACCACAGAAATACAAAGGATTGTAAGAAATTACTAAAAAGCCCTATATGCCAAGAAATTTGAAAACCTAGGTGAAATGGACAAATTTCTAGAAAAATATAATTTTCCAACTGAATGAAGAAGGAGAAAGCCCGAACAGACCAATAACAGCTGATGAAATTGAAGCAGTAATCAAAAAATTCCCGACATACAAAAGCCCTGGACTGGATGGTTTCACAGGAGAATTCTACAAAGCATTTAAGGAAGAACTAACCCCTATCCTTCACAGACTATTCCAAAATATCCAAGAAGAGGGAAGCCTCCCAATCTCTTATTATGAAGCCAGCACCACCTCAAACTCAAAACTAGATAGAGACATAACAAAGAAACAAAACTACAGCCCAATATCACTGATGAACATGGACGCTAAAATCCTCAACAAAATATTGGCAAACCGCATCCAGCAATATGTAAAAAATATACACCATGATCATGTGGGATTCATCCCAGGGATGCAAGGATGGTACAAATCAATGAATGTAACACATCACATAAGCAAAAGGAAAGACCAAAATCACATGATCATATTAATAGATGCAGAAAAAGCATTTGATAAGGTACAGCACCCATTTACAGTATAAACACTCAGCCAAGTGGGAATAGAGGGAGCATTCCTCAACATAACAAAGGTCATATACGAGAGACCTAAAGCCAACATCAGAAGATGGAGACATAGGTAGACACACTGTGCCTCCTCACACTACCAAAAGAAGGACAACAACAAATTAAAAAAAAAAAAAAAACAACCAGAAATGACAGAAAATCGAACCGTATGGAAGTCTGACAACCAAAAAATTAAAGAAGAAACATTCATCCAGACCGGTAGGAGGGGCGGAGAGGACTCGTGTGGCGGGGCAGCAGCTGGTGGATCAGGGAAAGGTGCGGCTGGCTGGGAGACATGGCAGCTGCGGACCAGGCATCTCACTTCCTCATGAGGATAAACCAGGAGGAACAACTGGGGAGCAAGACAGACCCCACAACCCAGAGTTCTAGCTCGGGGAAAAAAAAGCCTCAAAGCCTCTGATTGAAAACTCCTGTGGGGGTTGAGGCAGTGGCAGCAGGAGAAACTCCTGGACTCATAGGAGAGTTCGTTGGAAAGACCCACAGGGTCCTAGAATGTACATAAGCCCACCCACCTGGGAATCAGCACCAGAATCAGCACCAGAGGGGCCCAATTGGACTGTGGGTAGCACGGAAAGTCACTGAAAACCAGCAGAGAGTGGAGCAAGTGCCTTTGCTCCCTCTCGAACCGCTCCCCCACAAACAGCGTCACTACGCATCAAAGTGGCTGCCCCGCCCTGGTGAACACCTAAGGCTCTGCCCCTTACTACGTAACAGGTGTGCCAAGACAACAAAAATGGCCCAAATGAAAGAACAGATCAAAGCTCCAGAAAAAATACAACTAAGTGACGAGGAGATAGCCAACCTATCAGATGCACAATTCAAAACACTGGTAATCAGAATGCTCACAGAATTGGTTGAATTTGGTCACAAATTAGATGAAAAAATGAAGGATACAATAAGAGAAATGAAGGAAAATGTACAGGGAACCAACAGTGATGGGAAGGAAATCAGGGCTCAAATCAATGGTGTGGACCAGAAGAAAGAAAGAAACTTTAAAGCACAACACAATGAAGAAACAAGAATTCAAAAAAAATGAGGAGAGGCTTAGGAACCTCCAGGATATCTTGAAACGTTCCAATATCTGAATCATAGGGGTGCCAGAAGGAGAAGAGGAAGAGAAAGAAATGGAAAACTTATTTGAACAAATAATGAAGGAGAACTTCCCTAATTTGGCAAAGGAAATAGACTTCTAGGGAGTCCAGGAAGCTCAGAGAGTCCCAAAGAAGTTGGACCCAAGGAGAAACATACCAAGGCACATCATAATTACATTACCCAAGATGAAAGATAAAGAGAGAATCTTAAAAGCAGCAAGAGAAAAGGAGACAATAACCTACAAAGGAGTGCCCATCAGACTGTCAGCTGATTTCTCAAAAGAAACCTTACAGGCAAGAAGGGGCTGGAAAGAAGTATTCCAAGTCATGAAAGACAAGGACCTACATCCAAGATGACTCTATCCAGCAAAGCTATCATTTAGAATGGAAGGAAAGATAAAGTGCTTCCCAGACAAGGTCAAGTTCAAGGAGTTCATCATCACCAAGCCCTTATTCTATGAAATGTTAAAGGGACTTATCTAAGAAAAAGAAGATCAAAAATAGGAACAGTAAAATGACAACAAACTCACAGCTATTAACAACTGAACCTAAAACAGAAACAAAAACAAACTAAGCAAACAACTAGAACAGGAATAGAATCACAGAAATGGAGATCACACGGAGGGTTATCATCACGGGGGTGGGTGGGGAGAGAGGGGGAGAAGGTACAGGGAATAAGAAATGTAAATGGTAGGTAGAAGATAGACAGGGGGAGATTAAGAATAGTATAGGAAATGTAGAAGCCAAAGAGCTTATATATATGACCCATGGACATGAACTAAAGAGGGGGAGTGTGGGGGGGGGAAGGGTGTGCAGGGCAGAGGGGGAAAGATGGGACAACTGTAATAGCATAATCAATAAAATATATTAAATAAAAAAATGGGAATTCATCAAACTAAAAAGCTTCTACACAGCTAAAGAAAACATCAAGAAAGTGAAAAGGGAACTAATAGTATGGGGAAGCATATTTTCGAATGATACCTCGGACAAAGGCTTCATTCAAAAATATAGAAAGAACTTACATGACTCCACTCCAGGAAAACCAACAGTTTAATTAAAAAATGGGCAAAGGACCAGAACAGCCACTTCTCCAAGGAGGACATACAAAAGGCCCATAGACACATGAAAAAATGTTCAACATCACTTGCAATCAGAGAAATGCAAATTAAAACCACAATGAGATATCATTTATCACCAGTCAGAATCAATAAATCAACAAACAACAAATGCTGGGGAGATTGTGGAGAAAAGGGAACCCTAGTACACTGTTGGTGGGAATGTGGACTGGTACAGTCACTGTGGAAAACAGTATGTGTTGTCCTCAAATAACCAAAGTGGGGAACTGGCTTTCGATCCAGTGATACCACTGCTGGGATTATAAGCAAAGAATCCAGAATTGCCAATTTGAAAGAACCTCTGCACCCCAATGTTCATAGTAACATTATTTAGAGTAGCCAAGTGCTGGAAACAGCCTAAGTGCCCATCAATAAATGAGTAGATAAAAAACTATGGTACATTTTCACAATGGAATACTACCCAGCAAAAAGAAAGAAGGAATTCTCCCCTTCATCACAGCATGGAGGGAACTGGATAGCATAATGCTAAATATAATAAGCCAGGCAGTGAAAGACATACCATATGATCTCACCTATAAGTGGAACCTAATCAATAAAACAAACAAGCAAAATATAACCAGAAACTTTGAAATAAAGAACAAACTGACAGTAACCAGAGGGGAAGGGGGGGAGGGGGATAATGGGGAAAGACAGAGAAGGGGCAAGCAAAGGAACATTAATAGAGGACTCATGGGCATGGACAATTGGTGGATTGCCTGTGGGAGTAGGGAGTACGGGGTAGTGGCAAGTAATAGGAAAAATGATGGGAAAACTCTAACTGACTTACAATAAAATATAAAATGAAAGTTAAAAAAAAAAAAAGCCAACATCATACTCAATGGACAAAAACTAAACTGTTTCCCACTAAGACCAGGAGCAAGACAAGGATGTCTGCTTTCACTGCTCCTATTCAACATAGTATTGGAATTCCTAGCCACAGTGATCAAACAACAAAAAGAAATAAAATGCATCCAAATTGGAAAGGAGGAAGTAAAACTGTCATTGTTTGCAGATGACATGATAGTGTACATAGAAAATCCTATAGACTCCACCAAAAAAACTACTCGACTGAATAAGTGAATTTGGTAAAACAGCAGGATACAAAGTCAATATTCAGAAATTGAAGGCATTTTTGTACACCAACAATGAAATACCAGAAACAGAAATCAGGAAAAAAATCCCATTTGATATAGCAACAAGAAAAATAAAGTACCTAGGAATAAACCTAACCAAGGAGGCAAAAGACCTGTACTCAGAAAACTACACAAAACTGAAGAAAGAAATTAAGGAAGACACAAACAAATGGAAGCATGTACCATGCTCATGGATAGGAAGAATTAACATCATCAAAATGGCCATACTACCCAAAGCGATTTATAGATTCAATGCAATCTCTATTAAAGTACCAATGATGTATTTCATAGACATAGAACAAACATTTCAAAAATTTATATGAACCATAAACAACTCCAAATAGCTACAACAATATTTAGAAAGAAGAACAAAGTAGGAAGGAGCACAATACCTGATATCAAATTGTATTACAAGGCCACTGTAATCAAAACAGCCTGGTACTGGCATAAGAACAGACACATGGGCCAATGGAACAGAACAGAGAGCCCAGAAATCAATCCAAGTCTCTACAATCAATTAGTATTTGACAAAGGGGGAAGAAGCATAAAATAGAGTAAAAATAGCCTCTTCAACAAATGGTGGACAGCTACATGCAAAAAAATGAACTTGATCACCAACTTACACCACACACAAAAATAAATTCAAGGTGGATAAAAGACTTAAATATAAGTCATGACACCATAAAAGTCCTAGAGGAAAACATAGGGAGGAAAATCTCAGGTATTCCATTCAGCAATATTTTCACTGATATGTCACCTAGAGCAAGGGGCATAAAAGAAAGAATAAACAAATGGGATCTCATCAAATTAAAAAACTTCTGTATGGCTAAAGAAAACAGCATTAAAATGAAAAGAGAACGAACTGTATGGGAAAACACAGTTGTCAATGATGCCTCAGACAAGGGTTTGATCTCCAAAATATATAAAGAACTCACATGACTCCACTCCAGGAAGACTAACAACCCAATTACAAAATGGGCCCTAGCTGGTGTGGCTCAGTGGATTGAGTGTCAGGCTGCAGACCAAAGTGTTGCCAATTCAATTCCTAGTCAGGTCACATGCCTGGGTTGCAGGCCAGGTCAGGTCCCCAGTAGGGGGCGTGAAGGAGGCAACCACACCTTGATGTTTCTCTCCCTCTCTTTCTCCCTTCTCCTCTGCCTAAAATAAATAAATAAATTAAAAAAAAAAAATGGGCAAAAGACCTGAAAGACATTCCTCCAAGGAAGACATAAAGAGGTCTCAGAGACATATGAAAAGATGCTCAGCATCACTAGCCATCAAAGAGATGCAAATTAAAACCACCATGAGATACCACTTTACACTGTGAGAATGGCCATTATAAACAAACGACAAACAACAAGTGTTGGAGAGGATGTGGAGAAAAGGGAACCCTCATGCACTATTGGTGGGAATGCAGACTGGTGCAGCCACTGTGGAAAACAGTGTGGAATTTCCTCAGAAAATTAAAAATGGAACTGCCTTTTGACCCAGCAATTCCACTGCTGGGATTATATCCTAAGAACCCTGAAACACCAATCCATAAGAACCTATGCACCCCAATGTTCATAGCAGCACAATTTACAATAGCCAGGTGCTGGAGGCAACCTAAATACCTCTCAGTAAATGAATGGATCAAAAAACTGTGGTACGTTTACACAATGGAATTCTACACAGCAGAGAGAAAGAAGGAGATCCTACCCTTTGCAACAGCATGGATGGAACTAGAGAGCATTGTGCTAAGTGAAATAAGCCAGATGGTAAGGGACAAATACCATATGATCTCACCTTTAAGTGGAGCCTAATCAACAAAACAAACAAGCAAGCAAAATATAACCAGTGAAGTATAGACAGTGAAATTAAGAACAATCTGACAGTAACCAGAGGGAAGGTGGGGGTGGGGGGGATAATGGGGGGTGGGGAGGGTATTCAGGAACAACTATAAAGGACACATGGACAAAACAGAGGAGGGGGGTGGAAACATGGGAGGGAGGTGGGGATGGCTGGGGTTTGGGAGGAGTGGTGGGTGGAATATGCAGACACCTGTAATTGAACAGCAATAAAAGAAAAATTAAAAAAGAAAGGAAAAGATCTAAATATGAATAAGAAGATATAGGAAAGAAAGAAATTCTAACTAACAAAGGCAAACACTTAGTAAAAGCAGTGGATCACCCAACCACATAGCTAGTACGAAGACTAAAAGGCAAAAGTAGAAAGGTTATATATACTTACAACAAAAAATTAAGAGATAGACAAAAATGCACACAGGAAGGAAGTAAAAACAATGACAAAAAAGATAAACATGGAGGAAGTGAATAAAAATTGTAGTGATTTTACAGTGTGCTCAAACTTAAGTTATCATCAACATAAAATAAACTGCTAAACATAGCTTGCTATATAGGAAGCACATGGTAATCACAAACCAAAAATCTGCAAGAGATATACAAGAAATAAAGAGAAAAGAATCTAAACACAACACTATAGAAACTCATCAACATACAAGAGAAAATAGCAAAAGAATAAGAAAAGATCAGAGAACTACAAAAAAGTCTGAAAACATTAAAGTAATTAAAAAACAAAACAAAACAAAAAACAACAATAAAGTAATTAAAAAACAAAAAACATCTGAAAACAATGAATGAAATGACAATAACTATACATCTATCACTAATTACTTTAACATAAATGGACTAAATAAATACTCCCATCAAAAGACATAGGGTGGCTGAATAGATTTTTTTTTTAAAAGACCTGTACATATGCTGCCTACAAGGACCCACTTTAAAACAAGGGCTGTAAGGAGATATAAAGAAGGACATTTCATAATGATAAAGGGACCAATCCAATAAGACACAGGTGGCAAACACAAGGCCCACAGGCTGAATCCGGCCCGGCACCTTGTTTCTACCCGGTGGCAGCACCAAGCTCCTTGACCCTAGTTAAGGAGTAGTTACATTTATACAGCCCTAAAATCACATTCAGCCCTTTGAAGGTAACCACAAGGCTGATGTGGCCCTCGGTGAAAATGAGTTTGACACCCCTGCAATAAGAGAATATATGACTTATAAATACCCATACACCCACCATAAGAGCACTTAAATATATAAAGCAAATATTGACAGACAAAAAAAATAAGAGATTGACAGTAATATAATCATAGTAGGAAACTTTAATACCCACTGTCATCAATGAATAGCTCATCTAGACAGAAAATCAACAAGGAAACAGTGCCCATAATTGATACATTAGGTCAGATAGATTTAATTGATATTTTTGAACATTTCACACCAAAGCAGCACATAAAACATTTTTCATGAGAGACCACATTTTAGGCCACAAAACAAATCTCAACAAATTTAAGATTAAAATCATATTAAGCATCTTCTCTGATCACAATGGTATGACATTAGAAATTAATTACGAGAAAAAGCTGAAAAGCACACAAACACATGGAGATTAACTAACATGTTGGTAAACAATAAATAGTTTAACAATGAGATCAAGAAAGAAATCAAAAGATACCTTCAGACAAATGAAAATAAAAACACAATGACCTTAAATCTATGGGACACAGCCAAAATAATTCTATAGGGAAAATTCATAGCAATAAGGCCTACCTCAAGAAACAAACAAACAAAAAATCTCTAAAATCAATAAACATCCTCAGGTGAAGATTTTAAAAAATGGATAATGTCCAGAAACATACCATCTTTCAAGGCTGAATCAGAAAGAAACAGAAAATCTGAACAAATCTACTAATAAAATTGAATCAAACAAACAAAAGTCCTGGACTAGATGGTTTCACAGGTGAATTTTACCAAACATTCAAAGAAGAATTATTACCTATTCTCAAACCATTCTGAAGAAAAATGAAGAGGAGGAAAGGTTCCCAAACTCATTTTATGAGGCTACCAAAATCAGACAAACATACTGCAACTAAAAAGATAATTACAGGCCAATATCCCTGATGAGCATAGATACAAAAATCCTCAACAAAATATTAGCAAACCAGATCCAGCAATACATTGAAAAGATCATACACCATGATCACGTGGGATTCATTCCCATATGCAAAGCTAGTTCAGTATCCACAAATTAATTGATGTGATATACCACATAAACAAGATGAAGTATAAAAAACCTACAACTATATCAATAGAGGTAGAAAAGGCATTTGACAAAATCCAACATCTATTTACTGTAAAAAAGAAAAAAGAAAAAAACTCTCAGCAAAGTGGGTATAGAGGGAAGATACCTCAACATAATCAAGGCCAGATACGGAACAAAACAAGGATATCCACTTTCATCACTTTTATTCAACATAGTATTAGAAGTCCTAGCTGCAGCAATCAGACATGTCATGCAGGCACATTTGGGGTAATTCATTCGAAACCCCTCCACAGGGAAAGCCCTGCCATAAGAGTCCAGCACAGCACAGTGCCCTGAGGCCAAGAAGGGTACAGTGCTTTTTCACCACAGGGTCTGCAGACCTGAGAAGAGGCAGTGCTTACCAGTTCCTGGGACAGAGGGAGCCCTGTGGACAGGGTCACTTGACATGTCCTGTGGGCTTTCGTCGAGGCCACAGTCTGCAGTGATCATGCAGGGAGGCAGCCAGCAAAGACCCTTTGAGAGTCTGAATGCACAAATAGGCTATTGTATATAAACTAGAATTCTGACCCATAGCCTGGAGCAACCAGCCCAGAAAACCAACCCCTTACAGTGACCAGCCCAGGAAGCCAGCCTGCTGGGCCAGACTTGTACGAAGTCAGACTGCTGTCTTCAGTAACAAACCAGGAAAAGAGTAAAGAAATAAGACGGGGTCACTATAGTCAAGCTGCTAAATTGTTAGAATCAAGTAGGCTGAGGCAATAAGGAAACAACTCTATTCTTGTTTTAACTAGCCTGCCAACTTAAACTTAGAACTTTCCATTGTGCACCGGTGCCTGAATTCATCCAAATGCCACAGTAAAACCTCTGAAGGATTTAAGAAAGAACGATCACATGCTGGAGATGTATCTGTCTCTTACAGGGAACTGCCAGTCATGCTTAAGAAAGAATGTTTCATTGTTCAGACCACCGGACATCTGGACATCTGAAAGATTACCGCCATAAGCTAATTCAAGGGCTAAGAAGGCAGGACTAACTCTTTTTTCAAACATGTGCTTTGTACTGTTGTCAAAGTAAGAAACATCCAAACCTGTAGAGAACTTTTATGAGAATTTATTTGAGCCAAACTGTGGCACAAGTAGGGGAGCAAGATCTGATGTTTCAGAGAATAACAGTTTTGCAGTTACTTTTATGAATTAAAAAGTAAGGAGGAAATCTAAAGATCACATGAAGGCTGGAGAAAGCAAGGTAGGGACCAGATTACAGGACAGTTACGATTATGTGCCCTCACCCTGCCTGGGGTGGTTCAGTGGATTGAGTGCCGGCCTGTGAACCAGAGGGTTGCCAGTTCGATTCCCAGTCAAGGCGCAGGCCTGGGTTGCAGGCTGGGTCCTCAGTTAGGGGTGAACAAGAGGCAACCACACATTGACGTTTCTCTCCCTCTCTCTCTCCCTCCCTTCCCCTTTCTCTAAAAAAAAAATGAATAAAATCTTTCAAAAAAAAGATTATGTGTTCTCTTGAGGACGGTTACCCCTTGGAGGCATATTTTGGAAGGTGTTCTAGCCTAGATGCACCAGTACAATGGACAGGGCTTGCTTGAAAAAACCCTTCATTAAAAAAGTTATAGGCCTCAGGTTTGACCAACCACCATGACCTGCCCAGTTAGAAATTTACAACTTATTATAGTACCCCTTTTTGTCCATGCTATAAAAACTCTCAAACTTTTTTTCTCCTTTGCAACACTCTGTGTATTTCCTAGCTGTGTTTCTGGATTGTCAACCCTAAGACCCTTGAATAAACCTTTGTCATTTGTTTCCAGTCAAATGCTCCTGACTCATTCGAACTCAGTTGACACCAGAAAGCCCAACAATAACCCCTGTAACAACCACTCCACAAGGCCAGGACTTTGATGAAGAACTGATAGATATCCTGATTTTTGTCTTTGCTTTCAAGTTGGGACCATTCAGAGAAAGCCAAACACGCACCCTTGACCAATCTCACAGGATGCTCCACTTCTCATCAGCCTGCTCCCAGCTTCCCTTGGCCAGTAGCCTCCCTCAGGGCACACCTGAGCCTTCCCTCTGTGCCACTGCTGTGAGGCTCTCCCGTTCCTCTGCCTGCCTTTCAGTCTCTGGCAAAATGCAAGCTCTGAATAAGTGGCCTTTACTTGGCCCATTTAGCCAGTTTTCATTTCTGTCTGTACATTTAATTCCTTCCTCTGGTTGGTTCTCCCCATCAGCCAAACTCAGCTGGAAGCAAGAGGGCAAGGGTCACATAGATGGGATCCACAGAGGAGTCACATGAGAGGGTCATACACTGGGTCAGACTCACAAAGTGGCTGTAAACAGGGATGTCACAAATGGTAGAGCCACAAGAAAAGTCACATTAGGACAGAATCAGGGACAGTGGTCACCCACATGACCTGCAGAGGTCACACATGAGGTCATACAGGGGTCTCCAGGGGAGCACCTGCCCACTCCACCCAACCCCACACAAGCCTTTGCCAGGGGCATCCCGACGTCAGAGACTTGATTCTAGAAATCTGCTCTCTGTCTGACCCTTCAGGTGTCCCTCCCAGGTCCCTCAGTCCCTGAGGCTATTTGCTCAGTTGCCCAACACCTTGCCCTTAAAACTACCCTCACTCAAGTGTCCCTTGGAAGGTCTTTCTATTTCCTCAAGGGGTCCAAGCATTCACTGATGTTAATAACTTTTTTTGAGTAGGTAATATCTTCATATTGTGACAAAAATCAAAACAACAAAAAAATGTATGTGAAATGTTTTATTCCCACCTCTGCCCTCTTTCACCTTATTCCTTCTAACTAGTCCTTAGTTAATTTTATGCCTCACTATCTTACTGACTTCTCTTTTTGTTTTTAGTAATCCTTTAGCTAACTCTTAGGTTTTCCAGCTAGGCAATCATATCATCTGCAAATAGTAATAGTTTTACATCTTTCTTTTCAATGTTTATACCTCTACTTTTACTTCTAAGTGTCTGATTTTGTCTTTGGCCTATAAAGTAATTTAGAAGTGTTTCTAAACACTTAAGAAAGAAATGTTTCTTCTTAAATCCTTCAGAGGTGTATCTATGGCATTTGGGTGAATCCAGGCACTGGTGTGTAACTGAAAATTCAAGTTTAAGTTCACATGCTAGTTGAAACAAGAATAGAATTGTTTCCTCGTGCCTCAACCTAATATCCTAATTTTAGTATGCTTTGACTTACTGATTTC
>VMDR010027594.1:0-13511 GCA_007922815.1 Macrotus californicus | reverse complement strand
CTTCTTGACCTAGGTGCTGGTTACTCAGTTGTATTCAGTTTGTGAAAGTTCATTGAGCTATACAACCAACGTTTGTGTGCTCATCTTTATGAAGGTTTTAGTTAAGTAAATAAAAGCCCACCCAGATTAAAAAATGAGAAGCATCTGAAGGTTTTACCAAAATATTAACTGCTTGTGCCTTTGGGAATAGTTTTACTTTCTTTATAGTTTTCCAAATAATTAAAAATTTATTTCATAAATATAATCTTTATGCTCAGAAAAAGAATGTTAGTTTGAAAAATGATTGACAAGACTGAAGTAATATTTTTACAAACCCCTTTCATTACATTAGTTTCTTGCTTTTTTAACTTATTTTTATTTTTTTATGTATTTATTTTTTTAGACAGAGGGGAGGGGAGTGAGAAAGAGAGGGAGAGAAACATCAATGTGTGGTTGCCTTTCATGTGGCCCCCAATGGGGACCTGGCCTGCAACCCAGGCATGTACCCCTGACTGGGAATGGAACCGATGACCCTTTGGCTCGCAGGCCGGCACTCAGTCCACTGAGCCACACCAGCCAGGGCCTTAATTTTTAAATAAGTTATGAAAAGAGTATACAGTGAAAAGTCTCTCTCCTATCCCTGTCCCCCAGTCCTTCACTTTCTTTCCCTTCAGGCAAGCAAGATACTTTTGGAGATATATTATCCATATACAAATATCAGTTCGTATATGTATGTGTGTATTTTATTTACTTTTTCGCTGTTATCTGCCTTGCTTTTTTTAACCTGTATTTTTCATAATATGTGTTACAGATTTTTCAGTAAGAGTACCTAAAACACTCCACTATTTTATTTTTATAGTTGCATGGTAGTCTATTGTCGGAATATACCATAATGTACATAGCCCTTCTCCTATTGATGAACATGTAGGTTTTTTCAGTTTCTTTACTAGTATAAAAATGCTGAAACAGCCCTGGCTGATGTGGCTCAGTGGATTAAGTACAGTCCTGCGAAACAAAGGGTTGCTGGTTCGATTCCCAGTCAGGGCACATGCCTGGGTTGCGGGCCAGGTCCCCAGAAGGAAGCAGCAACCACACATTGATGTCTCTCTCCCTCTCTCCTTTCCTTCCCCTCTGTCTAAAAATAAATAAATAAAATTTTTTAAAAATGCTGAAATAAAAACCTTGTACATAACTCATTTTACACATATGCTATTTATGGTATACACCCTTACAATTGGAATTGTTGAACCTCAGAGGGTATGTGCTTTGTAATACTGATAGAAATTACCTTGTTTACTCTATAGGGATTTGGACTGAAATTTGTTTTGAAAAATATGTTCTTGGACTTAAGAACTATACTTAAATTATCTTTTTAATGTTAGGTTTTTATAACTTTTTAAATATATATTTCAAATGAAATTGTCTTATATCTTGTATTGCACTTTCAACAATTTGAGCTCATTTTAGATAGTTGTCAGGTCCTTTGTTTACAGGAGAGGGAAAGCCACAGTATCTACAAGTCCTGCGTTTCACAGCTGTGACTCTTGGATTTGATAGCAATCAGGAGTCTAATGCCTGAATTCTCTTTGTTAAGAAAATCTTGCAAGGAAGTGGTCGGTTTGTTAACCCTGAAACTTAGCTGCAAATGCTACTCTTGTGTGTGCTGTTAATTAATGTTGGAAGGATATGACATGCTCTTTTACCCCTAATGTCTTCACTAGTCAACGATGAACCTAGTCGAGATGCTGAAGTTACTGCCAGGGAGCACATTGGTTCCAGCAGCTCCCTCCAGTCTCGTGAAGAGAAGCAAGAGCCTGTTGTGGTAAGGCCTTATCCACAGGTGCAGATGTTGTCTACACACCATGCTGTTGCATCGGGCACCCCTGTCACCGTGACAGCCTCACCAGCACATCTGACACCTGCAGTGCCACTCTCATTTTCGGAGGGACTTATGAAGGTAATGGAGAGGTTTAAAATTCACATTGAACCACAGCTTAAGACTGGCTGTAGTATTTCTGATCATTTTCACAAGGTCTTAGGTTGTATCCGAGGATCATTGTTTTGATCTATCAGTTCAGCTCTTCTCTGTAATTCAGAGGTCTGCCATTCTGCAGTGCCTAGTCTTATGCTGCTGGGCGGTTGGTAATACAGGGTCTTTTCTAATACCCGTTTGACATTGATAAAGTAATGAGCCTCCTAACTCAATTTTTATTTTGGAGTGGTACTCTTCTCCACAGTTTTGTTTTAACAGTTTCCTGATTTGGGTTTTTTTTAGACTATTGCCTTGTGTATTACCTGTGGTTATGTTTCAGTTATTGGGAGTTTTTTTTACTTCTGCCCAAACTTCGGAGAGGCAGCACTGTATAGAAGAATGTTGCCTGTGAGCCATACAGATCTGAGCTTTATTCCTAGTTCTAGTTGTTACTGTTTGTGTGGCTTTGAGTAGGTGACTTAGACTTGTCTTGCATTTTTCCTCATCTGTACAATGGAAATGCTGCTTTAATGGAAAAGCCATAATGATGAGAGATAAAACAAATAAGGCCTCTGACATCTTTCCTGGCACTCTCCAGGATTGGTTTGCGTACTTTTAACTTCAGAATAAAATGCATCACTAGTAAAAAGCTATTGCTATGTTTCATGTGGTTTTCTATTTGCAGCCGCCTCCGAAGCCCACCATGCCTAGCCGTCCCATTGCTCCTGCTCCACCTTCTACCTTGTCACTTTCCCCCAAGGTTCCAGGGCAGGTTACCGTTACTATGGAGAGTAGCATCCCTCAAGCTTCCGCCATTCCTGTGGCAACAATCAGTGGACAACAGGTTTTTTTTTCTCTTAATTTGCTGATTTTCAAACTGAGTTGTTAAACTGTTGTTATTTATTGAATGCCAGCGGTGCATAAGGCACTGCACTTGTTTCCCAACCCATCCAGTGGGGGAACCCTACCGCTCACCACCTATCAGGCAAATCTCCAGAGACGGAGTTGGGTGAAAAAGAATCTTTTATTTAACAACCATATAACTTGAAATAATGGCAAGTTTCTGCCTAAAATATCTGGGTAATAAAAGTAAGGGTAAAGAAAAAGAATATGACATCAAAAATAGCTATTTAAATATTTGTCATTACAACTACTACATAAGTTCAAGAACTGAAAATAACACAAGAACAAAAATCTGTTTACACTGCCAACTCTTATCATGAAGGTCTCTGCCAGCTCAGTTCTAGGTTACACCAGGAACCTCTTTTCCCACCCCAAAGTATCATCAATGTGGTGGTGTAGCTGGTCTGCAGTCACTGCCTAGTTCCAGGCGTCTTTTGGAGTCTGCCTGCAGGCTCCACTCAAAGGCTCGTGCCGGCCACACAGGCAGGCCCACCCACCACTCACTCCTTCCGAGTAGGGAGGGGAAAGAACAAACTAACTTTTTCCTTCCCGGTGTTGTCTATTTAAAAGTCTTCTCTCAGAGCCCTGGCTGGTGTAGTTCAGTAGATTGAGTGCAGGCTGCAAACCAAAGGGTCACCAGTTCAATTCCCAGTCAGGGATCATGCCTGGGTTACAGGCCAGGTGTCCAGTCGGGGGCACACTAGAGGCAACCACACGTCGATATTTCTCTCCCTCTCTTTGTTCTTCCCTTCCCCTCTCTCCAAAAATAAATAAATAAAATCTTTTTTAAAAATTAAAAAAAAAAGTCTTCTCTCAGAATTTCGTGCCTGCAAAAAGCCAGTGGGAGTGTCCAGCTTTCCAACCAATGAGGGCCAGTGTTGGCCCTGTTTGTCTTTGCTCCTCTGCTGGCCACCTTGTTTAGCAAGAGGGCAAAGTTCCCTGTCACACATGCTCTGTACAAGCTCCCTATTCTGGCAGCCCTTCCCTTCATAGGGAGGGCAGGCTGCTTCTAACCTTCAATTTCATCTTGGGGTTTTCTCCCTGCCTCCTGCCTTCTCTCTGGGCAATTTGGCCTGATCCTTCTGTTACGTACTAAATAAATTAAACCGTCATTCATATATGCAAGGGTAAGACAGTAGATTTGAGAGAGAAGGACAGGAAGAAAAACCGATATGCTCAGTGGTCTTTGTCATTTAGCCAGTAGGTATTGAGCGTCTGTTGTGTGTGAGGAACTGTCCTCTGTGTGAGATACAAATCTAGATAAGAAAGTCCATGTCCTTGAGTTTGAGTCCAGTTATGCTTGGTTATAGGTTCAAAATTCTGGTGGGCCCAAGATTCTGGTTAGAGCATCATCCTGTAAACTGAAAGGTTGTGGGTTTGATTCCTAGTCTGCGTTCATGCCAAGGTTATGGGTTCTGTTGCTGGTTGGGGCTGGTTCAGGAGGTAACCAGTCAATGTTTCCCTCTCACACTCATGTGTCTCTTCCTTCGTCTCTCGTTAAAAAAAAAACCCCTTGGATGTGGGGGAGGAAAAAAGAAGGAATGGATGACTGCAGTGGCATGCAAAGGAAATAGTGAGAATAGGAAAAAATAAGCTTTTGGCCAAGATAGAAAACAAGTAAAAGACTAATACTGAAGATGACAGTGCCTGGAAGTGGACAGTCAGTTGTGTCATCTGTTACAGGGATCTAGCAACTAGTTGATATGTCATCACAGTCACTTACCAGATGCTTGCTGGCACAGATCATCATGCAATGTGCTGTGTAAGAAAAGCTAAACGTCCTTTCCTTTGGGTTATTCACCATCTGAAAGGAACAACCTGACCCACATTTGGAGGCAGCTGACTTGTAGAAGCAGCATCTAAGCACCAGTGGCTGAGACTAATAAGCACATAAGACAACGTTGCATCCTGTTTGTTACAGGGCCATCCGAGTAACCTGCATCATATCATGACCACAAAC
Organism: Macrotus californicus; assembly: GCA_007922815.1. NCBI lineage: Eukaryota > Metazoa > Chordata > Mammalia > Chiroptera > Phyllostomidae > Macrotus > Macrotus californicus. The sequence goes on along the minus strand of VMDR010027594.1, from coordinate 8,697 downwards.
GTACAGATGTCTATTATCCGCAGCAGTGCTCCTGGGCCTCCTCTTCACATTGGAGCTTCTCATTTACCTCGAGGTAAAGACCACACATTTTGTTCAAACTCTTGAGATATACATTTGGTAGAAGATAGAGTTCCACAAAACATATCCAGAATCAGCTTACTAAAGTTGCAGGACAGCAGAAATAAGAGCAGTGTACATTTTTAGCAGTGTACAATAAGTGCATATATGTGTGCAAACTGAAAGCAGTTCAAACTTCTGGTGTGTCTAAAATTTCTCCTTTTTAATGAGGAACTCCTCAAGGCTATGATACATGGCCTAAACATGGTCTTCATCTAAAAAAATTTTTTTTAATGTACTTTTTTCCACTACCATTTATCTCCTCTATACCCTCTTCACCTCTGCCTATTCCTCCTTCCACCCCCGCAATGACCACACTGTTGTCTGTGTCCATGAGTTTTTTCTTATTTGCTTGATCCCTCTACCCCCTAACACCACCCAGAGCTGTCTTCATTTTTAATAAATAAGCTGCAACTATGAATACTCAATATGTTTAAAGTTAAGTGATAACAACTACTCAAAATTTTTCCACTCACATAGTAGTAAGGTAAATTTGTTCTTACAATTAAGTTCTAATAGACTGTGAGGTATTAAGTTTAACAAGTTTTCTTAACTACCTGGTCAAAAATTGTTACCTTCTAGTGGAGAGTATAAAATCATTGCTTACAAAATGAGACTAACAAGTACAAAGCCAGACTTGCTTGGTCGCACAGCGACGTTCACAGACAGAAGGGCTGTGAGAAGAAAACCAGTGTCTTGAATGTACTGAGACATCTTCTGCCTTTTTCACAGTGTTGACATCTGCACTCATGGTGCAGAGGCAGCGGGGGTTTGGGTGAGCTCGCACTGTCTGGAAGTTACACCACCAGAGCTGTGGCCTGGACCAGGCCGGTGGCACCACACTGGGCTGTTCATCATGTGCTTCACTGACACATAACTCACAGTTACAAAAACAAAAAACAGCTAGTTTTATTGAATGTTTTTGAAGAAGCAGTACAGACTAATAAACTTAATAAGTCTCAATCCTTCAGTGCACATTTTTTTAATAGTCTGTGATAAAATTAGGAGATAACACATAAAACACTTCCACTGAATACTGACATTGAGTTTTAAAAAAAATTCTGATCATTTTTCTAGGGAATATAATGAGAACTATTTAAATTTTGAATGTACTAATGAAAAATTATTTTTCCAGGTGCAGCTGCTGCTGCTGTGATGTCTAGTTCTAAAGTAACCACAGTCCTGAGGCCGACTTCCCAGTTGCCAAATGCCGCTACAGCTCAGCCAGCAGTCCAGCACATCATTCACCAGCCAATCCAGGTACGTCTAGCATCTGGGCAGTCAGCCGGTAAGGACGAAGTACCTGCTCTTAGTTACTCATTCTGATGGGCACGGTGAGAGTCCTGTGACTTCAAGTAACTTTCAGTCTAGTTACCAAGATGTTGAGAAGGTTGAACTGTATACAGTGTCATGTGATCTGCTCTAGGGATTTAGAAGAGGTAGTAAGGGAAGGCTTTTTCTTAGGATGAGTGTGAAAATGGGGGTTCAGAGAAAGTGAAGAGGTAATGAGGGGACCAGTGCTATGAACAGTGGCAAGGAAGACAGTGCTGGTTATCTACAGTGTTTAGTAAAAGCTAGTTTGAACTGAGGGGTTCTAATTTGGATAGGGGTTTATAAACCCCTAAATATTTTATGCATATATGTATACTTTGAGGAAGACAGTCCATGCCTTTCAACTTTCAGGTAAATTTGTGGCCTCAGTACTACAGAAGTATAATGTTATTACTCGATGATATTGTGGTGTCTATAAATTCAAAAGTCTAAGATATGGAATGTAAACTTGGTTTTGTACATTGCAGAGAGCTAATAAGTTTTTGAATGCAATAATGTATGATCAGAGAAAGAACTGTGAAAGAGTAACTTAGCTGAATTACATGTAGGAGCTGGAAATTCAAATACCTTTAGGGACCAGATATATGTATGAAACAGCTGAGTTTAAGAAAAGGAAGTACTGATTAGCACAGTGGTGGCGGGGGTACATGTCCAAGGGAGAGATTTCAAATTAAAACAAAACAAAAGCACCTGCTGGCTAACAACACATTTGGAAACTGATTAGGCTCCCCCAAGACAAGGAGCCTCACTAGTGAGGAAAATAGTGCAACAGTCCTAGAATGAGACCAGTTGTAACAGTAGACACAGTAGGTTTAAGAGGTTGAAAAGTGAAAAACAGAGATCAAGAATGGGTAGATTTTGCAGATTTAACACATCTAACAAGGTCAGAAAAGAGGATCTGATAAGAACTCAGCTGAGTAGAACTGACAGTGTAGAAGCAGGGGAAGCACAGTGTGAAACTCATTTGTCAGGTGGAGATGCACACACAGTTATAGTGGTAAGGGAAATATTTCCATCTGAAAACCATCTGGGCACCCTGAGTCTTCTGTCAGCAAAGAACACGGTAGCATGTGTTTGCCTTTAGTGTGCGGACCTAGGTGACCTGAGAGTTAGCACCTGTGCGGTGGCCGAGCAGGTCCTCTGTGTAGAGCGCTGGTTGTGGTGATGCACAACATCTACGCCCGGACCGGCAGCCTGTCTGTGGGGACTAGATCCAGATGAGTAGATCCCAGTTTGTACTAAGAGTAGGGTACAGTGTTGCATCCAGTATATTTGGAAAGAAGGGACTTGTGTGTTATTCATCCAAAATTAGATTTTTTAAATAATTCTTACTCTTGTTTTTATAGCAACCTGTCCAAAGAGAGAATTCCTTAATAATAATGACAAGAATTTTACTATCATTTGGACATTAACGTACTTATTTGAAGACCCAAGTTTCAAATTTAATTTCAGTGATTGACTTTTACTATATGTTGCTTTTTGTTTTAAATGAAATATTTTTTCTCTTCTTTTGGTAGTCTCGTCCACCTGTGACCACCTCCAACACCATCCCTCCTGCTGTGGTAGCGACTGTCTCAGCCACCAGAGCTCAGTCTCCAGTCATCACTACAACAGCCGCACATGCCTCTGATTCAACACTTAGGTATGTTTGGGGGTTTGATGAGGGAGCCATCCTGCTGTCCTCCCGTCTGTCCCTTTTTTCTTTCCTTCCTTTATTCCTTCATTTAACTCAAAAATACTTACTGAGTTCTTTTCTAAGTGCACTATGTGGTATTCTAGATACTGAGGATAAAACAAACATTTCTGCCTCAGAGGTTCTATTTTCAGGGTCTGGTGACATACAGGAAATATGTATGCGTGTATATGGAAACACACACACACATACATACACATTTATATACATACATATACACATATATACACTTTTTTAAATGATGAAAAGCATTTTGGGGGGAAAATCAGGTAGGGTGAATGGGATTTGGAGTGTCAGGGTAGGCAGTGCACGGGACTTATATTTTTTTGTATAAGGTGATCAGGGAGGGCTTTGTTGATAAGAATACATTTGAGCAAAAAATTGGAAGACACGATTAAGTGAGCCATATGGTTACCTGGGATAAGAGTATTCCACAGTGAGAATAGTAACTGCAAACACACTGGGACAGGATAATGTTTGCCACATAAAAGGAGCAGCAGGAGATTATTTTAGGAAGTTACAGGGTTCCCGGATCACGTGAGGCTTTACGGACCACACTCAGGAAGGAATTCGTCTTTGCTGGGGTACAGTGGGAGCCTTGCTGGAGTTTCAGCAGGGCTGTGCAGTGATCTGAAGATTTAGTTGGATCATCCTGGTTGTTGGGTAGAATAGGCTGTACAGAGACAGAGTTGGAAACAAAAGTTGTTTAGAAGGGCATGGCAAAAATCCAGGAGAGACCGTTGTTGGAGGAGGAAAGACATGGTTAGATTCTGAATAGAATTTTGAAGATAGTTGGGGGGATTTTGAAGGAATTGCATGGGGGGCACTATGGGAGAAAGAAAAGAGTCAGGGTTATGCTAGTGCGAGTTGGGCTGTGCAGCTAGGAAGGTGGAGTTGCATTGACTTGAGATGTGGAACAGTGAGGGGAAGTCCAGACTTTGATTCTGGGTATTTTAAGCTTTTTCTGACTTGCAGGCACCCAAGTTGAGCTAGGCTAATACACGAGCCTGCAGTTCAGGGAAGAGTTCTGCAGGAGATAATTTAGGAAGACAGCATCGATGGGGAACAGACGTGTGAGGGAGGAAACGGCTCCCAGTGGGAGAAGCAGTGTTCTTAGGAGAACCAAGATTCATTAGGCCATGAAGGTAAGGATGTATTCAGAAAATTGGTTGAGGATACAGGGGATAGATGAATTGTAAATCCAGTGGGTACAGTGGAGGGGTTGGGTGTTTGAAATGAGAAGATAGTATAATTAAGAGAGTTCTTTCTATACAGGGATAAAGTCTGGTTGCTGAGGGATGGTCTCTGATGATGCTTGTGAGTGACACTATTATGGATGAAGACATGGTGGTATATGTCTTCATGATCCCCAAGCCATATAGTGGAGGTGAGGCTATGAAAATGTGGTTGGGGAAGGCAGTGGGATCATGAGTCTTGCCAGGAGCACACAGTTTTCTGGTGGGCTCTCCTGATTCTGCCCTTGGTTATGTGGATGCCAGAGAAAACATTTGGCAATAGAAGAGATTCACTAAACAAAAGAAGGGCTGGTAGGTATGGGGAATAGAGCTGTCAGAAACCAGAGATCCTCCACAAGACCTTATCACCAGTTGGAGGCAGGGCAGAGTAGAAGAGGGAGGAGTCTGAGATGCCACCTGGATTTCTTCCTTACTGGACCAAGTGCATTGAAAGGACACAAGGGAAAGAAAACATATTTTAGAAAGAAGGCTGTGTTTTTGGATACTCAGTTTCTCTCGAACTATCAAATGGCTGTGGTTAACAGGTGGCTGAAGAGATCTCTTGTTTGGAAGTCATTGGCAGATGGCCTACAATTAAATCTGTGAGATATCTGATTCCAGGGGAAATGAATAGTGTGAAGAGAGGGCCTAGAACCAAACTCTGAAGAAAATAACATTTAAATGCAGAACAGTACCTAGGACTTACTTTAACCATTACCTCTATCATTTACTAGCTGAGTGACATTAAGCAAGTTTCTCAACTTCCCTGACTCTTAGTCCCCTCTTCAATAAAATGAGGACACTTTATTTTTTGGTAATTGAATATATTGTCTGAGATACAAGGAGATATAACTTCCAAACATAAAATAGACTGTGTGTTGTCATTTTAACTTTAAATTATCTTTAAAAAGTTAGATTCAGATGCTATGATGAAATCCAAAAGGTACAAGTGTGTACAGTGAAAAGTACAGTTAGATTGGTTTTTTTAACCATGTTGTTATTGGAGTAACTGTCTTTTCCAATATAATATTGAGTTAAAATATTTAATTAAAATGGACATTTGAATTTTGTCAGAAATAGTTTCAGCGTTCACTCACTCAGCAAATCTGTGCGTGCCTGTGCACCAGTCAGTGCTTTAGACACTGGAGATATGTTAGTGAGTCAAACAGACAAAAGCCCTAATGATCAGATGATTTTTTTCTACTTATGTAACTATGATAAATTCCTAATATCTAACTCCCTTTGAATTCTGGAGTTAGAACATTTAAACAGTTCATTTTCCGTAGCAGAAATATTCAATAGAAAAAAATTTCAAAGTGCCATCTCCCAGAAAACCCAGAATATTTTATTGAATTCTACCAAACTCCCAAAGACCAGATAAACCAATGATAATTAAATTGACTCAAGGCATAGAAAAAGAAGGAAAGTTCCAAAAATTTTTTAAGTGGAAATTTATGTTAAATAGATTCAATTCTTTCTGCCAGTTCTTTGAATTTTTTTTTCCTCGTTACTTGGTGGAAGGAAATTCTCTATGACTTTCTTTAAGAGGGGCTTACAGGACTAATATTTTCAGTTTTCACACGCTTAAAGCCATTTCCCAGATGTCTTATACTTAAGCAGTACTTTGGCTGATAAAGAATTTGGTTTCTGTATTCTTTTCTTGAGTACTTTGTAGGTATTTTTTTCTCTGCCTTCTAGGGCTAGATAATGCTGTACAGAAGTCTGAGGTCAGCCTGGTTTTCTTTTTAAGCCCCTTAGAAGGATCTTGATATTTTTGCCCCATGGCCTAAGATTCTTTACCATGGAATTTCAGCAGCTTTACTAGGATGTGTATAGTAGTGACCAATGTGTAACATTTTGTTCTGCAACGTGGTGTGCCTTTTTAATGTGAAGCATGTAACTATATTTATAAAAACTTTGCTTGAATTTTATACTTATATGTTTATTCCATTTGCGGGGGCATCCAATTATGTGTTTGTTGGCTCTTTTTTCATGACTTGCTTATCTAATCCTTTTAAACTGCTTTTCCCCTTTCTGCTTACTTTTTTCACAGTTTTCTCTGGCCCCTGTTGAGTCTTTAGCATTGTTCCTCAAGTTCTCCTCTTAACCTTGCCTTCACTCCTACAACAGCTGAGTACTTTTCCTTTGCTTCTCTGTTGAGCTCTGTGCATTGATTTTGTCTTCTACTGTGGTGGTAATTCCCAGTGAGCTCCTATGTTGTCATTTTGTGTGTTCATGTCATGGAAGCGGTCATGCATTGCGTGTTGGGTCTTGGAATCAATCCAGGTCCTGTTTCAGGCCAGCAGCCACTGTGATAACAAGATTTTAGTCTCCTATGTCAGAGTATGCTCCTTACTTTGGAGAGTTATACTTAATTGGATTTTACCCCTTAAGTTACAGCTACAGAAATCCTCTCTTCATTGCCTCCTGTGTCACTTAGTTATTACTCCCTTTGGCAGTTCTGCTGTGTGCTCTATGCGTTGAGTTTTGCCAAAGATGGAGGCTGCATTCTTATTTTTGGTTTTTCTTGTTACTCTTCTCTAAAAGGAGAGGGAAAAACTATCAAACTGGTAGTCTCTGCCCATAGTACTTCTTGTCACTTCAAAGAGATCAGACAAGAACCTGGCTGCACATTGGAGGTGGTCACAGTCCACTTGTAGTAAATTAACCCCTTATTTTCTAGCTTCTAATGTCCAGCTTCTAAAGTGGATGTGTATCCCCTTGATTAATGAGAGAAATTGGATTGTGATTAAGACAATATACTTGGGAGCACTTTCTAGCTGGCTGTCCTTACTTCGTCTTTATGACCTTTTGGGGTGGAGGTTTGAGTTTCCACTAGGGACTAAAGATGTTTGATTTGTTCAAAATCCCTTTCTTTTTCTCACAGTTGCTCCAAATTTGGCTAGTGAGAACCCCACCAAACTGGCTCAGGTCCTTCTGCTAAATCCTAATAGTCTTTGAGTACTTTCTTGTGTTTAGTACAGGATGAATCAGGTTCTTTTTTTTACTTTTCCTGCTTCCTTAATCTTGAAATCAGCCATTTCTCCAAGGATTCTTAGTTCATGTAGTAGGAATATTATTTAGAACACAAGACCTGGGTACTAGGGGTACATGTTGCTTCTGAGCTGTCTCAGCTTTTGGGCTGTTTCTGTGGACAGAGGTAGTCAATATAGGAAAGACAGGTAACATTACACGGCTTTTCTTGCTTAGATTTTCTATTTGTATAACTTTTCTCTTACACTGAAAACTTTGTTTTCTAAAGACATTAATATATAACTACTTGGGTTTTTTTCACCCAAAGTATTTTTAAAAAGTAGTTTCTCAGTAAGAATGCAGAGTCCCAAGTCCACTTGGCATAAATTTAACCCTTTGATTTCCTGAGATTACTACTAACAGCAAAACTACTGAGTTAAGATTTCTTCACATTCTTCCCTGGCTGGTGTGGCTCAGTGGACTGAGCACAGGCCTGTGAACCAAAGGGTCACAAGTTCGATTCCCAGTCAGGGTACATTCCTGGGTTGTGGGCCAGGTCCCCGGTAGGGGTATGCAAGAGGCAACCACACATGGATGTTTCTCTCCCTCTCTTTCTCTCTCCCTTCCCCTCTCTAAAATAAATAAAATCTTTAAAAAAAAGAATTTCTTCACATTCTTTTTGTTCTCAAACTAGATTCCAATAAGAGAATGTGTTCAAAAGTCACTTGAAGTGATTCTTTTCTCTGTGAGATGTGATATAACATCTTCTTTTTCCTGATTTATATTCACATTTCCAAAATATAAACTTGACCAATATATACAGTGAGGAGTGTCACTCTCATCTCCATCTCACAGATACCAATCACTCATGTTCCTGTCCTTTGCTTTCTAAGGTAACCTGTTATCCCTGACCAGCGTGGCTCGGTGGGCATGGGTTGGGCATTGTCTTGCAAAGCGAAAGGTTAGATTCCCAATCAGAACACATGCCTGGATTGCGAGCCTGGTCCCCGGTTAGGGGCATGAAAGAGGCAGCTGATCAATGTTTCTCTCCCTTCTCTCTCCCTCTCTTCCCCTCTGTCTAAAACGAAATAAAGCTTTTAAAAATAAATTAACCTGTTAATTTTTTATTATCTTTCCAGTCAATCTTTATTATAATTTTATTGTTAGGATTATTTGTTTAAATTTGTTTTTAATTTTAGTATTTGTTTTTTGAACTATTTAAACATGGAAAATATTGATTTGGTTTAAAAATCAAAGCTAATGTAAAGATGGATTCATAAGTACCCCTGTTCCTTCCCAAGTTACCATCTGCTGCAGGTAGGCTGTGATTTTATTATTCTCTTATTT
>VMDR010027593.1:0-13504 GCA_007922815.1 Macrotus californicus | reverse complement strand
AAAAGGTACAGGGAATAAGTAGCATAAATGGTAGGTAGAAGATAGACAGGGGGAGGTTAAGAATAGTATAGGAAATGTAGAAGCCAAAGAACTTATATATATGACCCATGGACATGAACTAAAGAGGGGGAATGTGGTTGGGGAGGGATATGCAGGGTAGAGGTGAATAAAGGGGGGAGGGAATGGGACAACTGTAATAGCATAATCAATAAAATATATTTTAAAAAAATTGATGCCTTCTAATTACATTCAGTGAATAAGAGGTTTCCTCGATCTGATTAAAGGAAATGTTTTCCTGTTATAAGGCAGAGATAATTAATTTTCAGTCTATGTTCAGTTTGGTGATTCCAAAGTGATTTTTACTACTTGGGACAACTCTCTTAATTCAATGTGATATAGACTATAATGTATTGTTACATAGATTATTATATATGATAACATGCATTGTATGTTGAAAGAACTCAGAGATTTTTGCCCATTTTGTCCACTCCTGAATCTTCAGCATTTAGAACAGTCCCTGACACACTTTGGTAATGAAATGTTTTGCTTCTACATACTAGATTTTGTGCTGGATTCTATTAACATAGATAAGAAATGGCTCCTGCTAAGATGGTGCTGACCATAAATTGGGAGAGACAATAAGTAAACACTAGAGGTAGAATCATACCAGTTCTGCCTAAATAATTAAGAAATGGAAAATTAAGTTTTTAGGTTAGCATAAATTGCAGTTGGGAGATATTTTAGGGAGGGAGAAATCTAGAATAGAAGGAGTTATGGAAAATCCTAGCGTGGAGAGGACCAGCAAAATGGCATTGATCAGGTCAAGATGGCATAAAGTACATAAAACAAAGTGGAGTCACTGATGTCAGCCACGATGGCTGCCAGTCAGCCATGACAGTTCGGTTCAAGAGGGAAACTACCTAAGTCACACTAGACACATCTGGCAAGGAGACACACCCAAGATACCTGCACAAGTGATTGGAACAGCCTTGTCTACAGAGCGGGACCACCCACAGAGAGTCCCTGGGGAAATTCTCCCCTTGCCATCAGGGGTGCCAAGACACTTATCAAGAGATCCAGAAGGGTGAAGTATACCCTTCTCAAGGTATAACTGAGGCAGGTTCCATGCCACTGCTGAGACAGCCACACTCCACACCCCAGAGTGCTGCTCCATGCCACATATCTCCCTTGGCATCAGCTGCCAGAGGCTCTGCCCTGCTGAATAAAGACTTCCTCTGCCCTGCTGCCCCCTTGGCTCTGGAAGTCCTTCCTTGCAAGACACCGACAACTCCCTTGCCCACCGTGCTGTCTCCTGGACCTACAGACCAAGACTCTGGGACTTGGGTTCATTATCCCCCAATTCTCTTATGTGATGTTATTACTGATTGTTTCTGAGTGGTTAGTATTGTTAATAGGTTAGTATAAATTTGGATTAAATGTGCATTAATAAAAGCTGAGTGAAAACATAGTTACCTTGTATGATTCTTGTCTATTCCTTGTGTCAGGCTGCTCAGCAGGTAGCTAGCCAAGCAGTTGCCTGGTTGACACATAGGAAAGACTATGTCATGAACATACACTTGTGAGACCTGGTATCCCATATGTTCAAATAGTTTAGAATGATCAGAGTCCATGGTATGAAAGAACAGTGTCAAGGACCAAGGCAGGAGAGATAAGGCAGCAGCCAGATCATGGAAAGTCTTTGTATCCTTGAGAAACAAATTCATTGTGTGGGCAAAGGTGAAACATCAGAATGATTAAAATAGAAAGACACAATCTTTGCTTCTTAAAAAGATCATTCCAGCAGTAGTATGAGGATTTTTTTTGGATGTTAATAAAACTGAAGGAAATCAGTGGGCAATTTCCCAACATTCAAGTAGAGATAACCAAAGTATGAATTGAAGCAGAGTCGGTAGTAGCACCTTAGAGAAAATTAATAGATAAAATAAAAAGAACTTATTGATGTGAATAAGACAAGCAAATGAGAGTCAAGGTGTCTTACTTGGGTAAAGGGTGGGTGGTAAAGCCATTAATAAAATAATGTAAATTCAGTTTTTAAAAAGCAGGAGTTTCATGTGTGATGTCCACTAGGTAGTTAATACATATATGAATTTGTATCTCAGAAGAGAAATTTGAGATGGTGGTATATTTGTCATCTTCAGGGTTTGCAAAATCATCTAGAGAGATTATTAAAAATTAGAAGAAAAAAGTATGAGACCAAATTTCAGGTTTATCAGTTAGGACAGAAGCCTACAAACTTGGATGCATAGACATGATCCATTCCACAAGATGATTAATTGAGGTATGAGAAGAAAATGCTGCAGCTTCTATGTATGTTTATTGTTCACACTGATAATAAGAATGAAGTTAACCTTTACTAAGATTTAATAACAGATTAGAATGGCCCTCCCTCAGTCCATGTTTCAGCAGACCATGTGTCATCTCAGGTCCTTGGAAGAAGGGGAATAATTCCATAAGGCAAAAAGGTTATTAGAGTCTTCAACTTGTTTTTTTTTTACCCATTTTGTGGTATATTCTAGTTTATTCAGGGCCAGTGTTATAAATTTGTAGATTGTGTTATCAGATTTTAACTAAACTAACTCTCCTAAAATGGACAAGTGGCTCACAAATGTTCCAGCAGAGAAATAACACTGATCACAATAAAGATAAAAAATAAAATAAAATAACAACAACAACAACAAAGAAATAACACCGATTGAAGATAATAGTGCACACACAGATGGATATGGGAAACATATAGAGGTGACACTTCCACTCACAAAATAAACTCTTTCTAGGAGCCAAATACAATGAAGATTTATTTGGAGCTTCCACTATTTCTTCCAAAATGAGTAAAAAAATATAAGAAAAAACTACTTGAAAAAAGACTTATCATCTGCTACCAAAACAAAAATCCCCTAATGAATAATATGCCGTGAGATATAAGCTAATGACCTTTAAAAATAATATTTGTTTTGTTATCTCATTATTATACATTTATATTTTGTACATATATTTTAATGTACTCTGAGAACATGAGATAATATAATTGATAAAGTATGTATCTAGAAGGTCGACTTGGGATATTTTGAGTTTTTAAAGGTGGGAATGAAGCATCAATATTTGGAGAGCAGGGAGTGAATGCGTGTAGGAGTCTGTGCAGCACAGCTAAGGCGAGTGTGAAGGGCCCGCCATTGCTTCCATCCCTTTTCCATCCCGCCTGAGAAAGGGGTTCTCTATTTTTCTCTGTGCAACTCATCCCTGAAAAGAAAGCCACAGTCTTCTCATCACACTATCGATTGCATTATTGACATCAAATCTCCAAGACATAGCAGGGCACAGAAGCAAGAGAAAAAAACTTATCACTGTGATGATTGTATTAAATGTTTGAGAGCCTTGGTGCCAGAAGTTACAAGTGCAATCATTGGTCTTAGTTTCGCAGACCATTAAGCAAGTAGCCTGTTTTGTTTGGACTATTTGATTTGATTCAAGCAACATAAAAGACTTTCATAACAAAAAATACACAAAGAAAAGTTACCTTATCAATATGCTTCTGTTTAATTATGGAAAGTTTTAAATCAGTAATATTATTACATATTGCAAGCTGTGGCATTCACACTGGAATACTGGCCATCCTTAAGATTCATGAATCTTCCCATAGTCCTCTCTTGGTACTGGTGACCAGAGAGCATGATATTCATGAAGAATATTCTTAGTTAAAAGTTTATAGGGGCAAAAGAGGAAGGGTCAAGTCAAAGAACATGTATATAAAGGACCCATGGACAAGACAATGAGAAAGGAGGGTTGAGTGGGAGGTGGGCAGGGCAGGGGAGAGCAATGGGGGGAAATGGAGACAACTGTCAGTGAACAAAAATAAAAAATTTAAAAAAATAAAATAAAACTTTATGAGGTAAATCATAAGTGAAAATTGTGGTGTGAATTCTATTTACTTTTTAAAAAAATTTTATTGAATTTATTGGGGTGACAATGGTTCGTAAAATTATATTGGTTTCTGGTGTACAATTCTATAATACACCATCTGTATATTGTATTCAATGTGTTTACCACCCAAAGTCAAGTATTCTTCTGTCACCATTTATCCACCCTTTACCTTCTTCTATTTCTTCCACCCTCCTTTCCCTCTGGTTATCACCATACATGTCCGTGTCTATGAGTTTTGTTGTTTTTGCTTAATCCCTTCACCCCTTTCACCTAGCCCCCAATTGCCCTCCCCACTAATAGCTGTCAGTTTGTTCTCTGTATCTATGAGTGTGTTACAATTTTTTAAATATTCTTATTAGATTTCAAATGTAAGAGAAACCACATGGTATTTGTCTTTCTCTGACTGGCTTGTTTCACTTAGCATAATACTCTCATGCCTATACATGCTGTCGCAGAAGGTAAGACTTCCTTCTTTTTTATGGTTGAGTAGTATACTATTGTGTAAAAGTACTACAGCCTTTTTATTTACTCATCTACAGGATGCCTGAGTGGTCCATTTGGTTTTAATGCTTGAAGTGCTTTGGTGCTTCTAGAGAGTCAAGGGAATATAATCTTTTCAAAGGTAAAGTAATAACAGTGCATTCATCATAACCAAAGAGTACACTTTGATGACTATCTTACTTACACATACAAATGACTATTGACTAACTAATGAAATGAGTAAAAAATTTAAAGAGAATAATTTACAATATGATAAATGAAATCTGGATTTCTTGTAAGAAAATGAGTATTTTAATAATTTTTTTGGAAAACAATAATACAATTTTTAACCAAGGTGGAGATAAAAATGAACAGCATTTGCCTAGTGGGTGGCATAATGCAAGAATTAATATTTAGACTTTAAGGTTCTGTGGACGATCAAAACTCAGGTAAATCCTAGCACAGAAAAGAACATGGCAACAAGTGGCGGGGCCTGTTTGTTCTGATATGAGAGGATAAGAAGCTGGGTAATGACTACAAAAAGCATAGCTGTAAGAACATTATGAAGTCCCCTCCATTTACCTATTCTAATAAGTACCTGCCATTGGTGGCACTTGCAAGTAGCTCCAGGAAAAATTTTGCAATCATCATAGAAATTTAGAATTTTATCTAACCATAAGATTTCTAAACTTGCTCCCAAGTTGGCTCAAGACGTTGAGGTAAACAATCTGTATAAACAAAGAATAAACAGAAACCTATAATTTGTACATAAATTTTCCTTGGACTCAACATGCCCAACAATACATGATGAGGCTCAGGAAAAATGGCCATTCAAGAAGAATTTTAGCCTTTGGGCCAAATATGAGAGCTGTAATTATAGGCACTTACTCTTACCAAAGGAAAAAAATTTATTAGATTAAAACTACTTTTAAAAAATTAATCAGGAGATATGGGAATGAAATGTAAGAAAACCATAATCTTCTGATTAAAGGAAGGCTAAGCAAATGAGGGAGAAGGGGTCTTATTCAGACACTGCCCACAGTTAGGCTCCAGATGGAACACAACGTTGGTCTCTTGAGCTTATCCAAGCAGGAAGTCAAGTGTACTTGGGGCCAACTTTGTGAGTCTACTGCAAAATTTGCATTGTGTGCCAATCAACTGTAATCCAATAGCAATAAATTTTACCTTCAATCTATGTTGGACAATTTTATAATGGTAATTGGCTGAGATTTACTTTGTGTTTTAAAATGGACGGTCATCTCCCTTATTTTTGTTACTGTTTTCTACTCATACTAACAGTTCCTACGCTGAATGAAATATATTAATAACAAAACCACCTGCATTTGGTCTTCTTTACTCCATGCTGAGTCACTGACCAGTTCTCCTTTTGCTGGTTTCTGATTACAGGTGTAGCCCAGCCTCTGCTCCCCTTTGGCTGTTCTTCTTTCTTAAGGCTAGGCTTTCCATCTTCTTGACATTTATGCCTCCTCTAATTATGCCTTCTTTTCTCACCAGCATGAGCAATCTTCTGGAAGGTTTTCAGTTTTCTTGGATTTCCTGTCTCTAATCTCTCTCTTAATTCTGCAGTTAATACTTCCATGTCTTAGGCCCTTTCACTTGGCCTCTCTTTTAGATGACATAGTTCTAGTTACAGAAATTGACACCAAGGTTTCAGAGCTAGTCCTTGTTTCTGCACCTCAAGTACCAATATCAAACTTTCCTCTAAGACATTACTGAAGTTTCATCTTTGAGCATACTCCAGAATTCATATCTTAAGAACTGCAGGGATTGGGTTAAGTATGTTCGGCATACTTTTTTTAAAAAATTGATATATACAGCAGGCAATTTTTTTTAACTAGAGACTTAAGAAACCGCCTCCAGTTTGCTGAAAATGGAACATATCATGCAATTAGTATGTACAGATGCAGTTGTGGAGAGCTCACTATCAGGAAGCAGATGGGTAGGGGAAGGGGAAAGGGGGTACAAAGTGCTATTTGTCTTTTGTGGATGATCAAAAAAAAAAGTGCCACCATTCTGACAGTCATTATATAAGAGTACAAAAATAGCCAACTGGGATACATCTTATTTCAAGCTCCTCCTAACTCTGGATATTTTGTCTCTAAGTCTGCCACCTCTACTGTGATCTTGAAATGATAGTAAGAATGGCCAAGGCTAGCAGGCATAAATCCTGGCAGAAAGCAAGCAACATCCATATTCTAGATGCCAGCAACAAAGAGAGCAAAAAGGGCAGCAAAAGACGGTTTAGTGTAGAATAATATTAACAGAGAGGGCGTGTGTTTTGTCTGTCTGAGGGCTGCTCTTGATGACATGTACAGCAGTTCCTGGACCTGGTGGTAGAGCACACACATCTCTGGGAATCAAAGCAGAACCTAATTATGAATGAAGACCAGTAGATTGCCCCTCGTGACCTGGCCCCATTAGTATTGTCAATGGCTGCATCTTGTATCCATTAAGACTTTGGGGAGCCAGCTGCATAATAAGACTTTTGTGAGTTCCAAAAATTATAAGATATTTGGCATCTCTGCAAGTACATCTTCCTGTAACAATGTATTTTACTGTGTGGAGAAAGAAGGATTAAATTCACTTGAAGCAAAAGTGGTGAAAGCTTTTAGTGATTTTTTATGGTTATATGTGAATATACATTTGGCAAATTCCGTTGCTGAAAGATGTCTTTGTATGGTAGCCGTGGTCTCTCCCTGTGTTTCTCCTTCTCGTGCCCATTTTTCCCTTCTTGCTCTAATGGGTCATGCTCATTCTTCTCTAACCTCTGCACTTAAGGACAGAAGCTAAACAGAGGTTGACTATTTTGTTCCTTGGGAGAAGAAGTTTTTCTTCGGATATATGTGATGAAACAGCAAAGGAACATGCTACCCACTCATTTCCACTATCTGCATATCGATGGCCATGTTTCAATGGTGACCTTTCAAGGAACCCAAAGTGGCAATTTGCCAGCATACTGCAACTAATATCTAATCTTACCAGCCTCAAAAGGGATTTGTATTAGACTACTGAGAAATCTTCATAAACGGAGGTTCCTATTTACTCTCAGCCTATTTATGCCTCTAGTCAGGGTAAGGTAGTCCACAGAATAAAAAACCCAGGACAGCAATGTTGTTGCAAAACCAACAGGCTCCCAGTTTGAATCAAAGCTTCAAGTCCAACGATGTGTTCTAGACCCAAATGAAAGAACCAGCTGATTAGAGCTTGCTGAAGTGCCTGCTCATAACAGGTTTCAATGAAGACGTTATTAATTCTTGAGTGTTCTAATGTCTGGAGTCTCAAAGGCAGGCCCTTGGCATTATAATTCTAATAGGAGTGGTGGTGACAGTGGTGGTGGTGTCTCTGTGTGTGCATGTGTGGGAATATCTCTTGCAAAGTTATTCTTCACCCAGGAAGTTCTCGGCAGGAATTTAAAATGTAAGGGCTATAAACTAATAAATGTGCTTTGAACAGTGCCAGGTTTACAGTCAAGAGAGGGCAGTACATGGCACTATTAAGGATAACAAGAAGAAGAATTCTCTGATGGGAACCCTAATAAATGTAGTAGCATGCCGTAATAAAGAGCACTAGAAAATGGATGAGGTATAACAAAATTATTCATAAAGAGAAATGGAAAAGGATGTCATGCTGAGTGGTCACATGCAGTTATATAGACACTAACAAGTTTATCACGAGAAGCTGAGTGCTAGTACATTCACATATGTTTTCTAACTAGCACAAAGAGAGACTGTTTTTATCTTGAGGAACAGGAGAGCCTGGAGTTAGAGGTGTGCTAAATCTTGCTACTGATTTTTAATAATTCAGAGCCAAATAGCCATAATGGTTCATGTAGGTCAGTTTAATGAACAAAGCAGCCTCACTTCGGGTTGTTTGATGGAAGGTTCTCTGCCGAGTTGCTAACTGGTATACTTTACAGCTATCTCCAGGGTTCTTTTTGATATGATATTATCCTCCTCACACACTGTGCTTTCTATACACCAAAATATAATGTGAAGCCACGAGCTAGGATGAAAACACTAAAAGAATTTTCAAATGAGCCCAGCGCTCTTGCTCGGAAGCCGCGGTGATGGTAAAAAAACAGCAGCAGCGGCCCTGCTCACATACCCCTCACATCAAGTTTTCAAGGAACCATAGTGATTCAAAGACTCAGCTAGGAAGTCTTTTCCGACAAGCCTTGGAACTAAGAAGAGAAGTTTACCCACAATATTTTCATTATCTGACGGTAACCGCCATAAAACGGCAACAGATGTATGTGATTTTAAACAGACTGATTGCAACCAACCCAAAAAACACATTGATAAGCTATCATTTTATTGACACACAGGACATGCAGGATCCTCTATTTC
This sequence comes from Macrotus californicus, assembly GCA_007922815.1. Taxonomy (NCBI): domain Eukaryota; kingdom Metazoa; phylum Chordata; class Mammalia; order Chiroptera; family Phyllostomidae; genus Macrotus; species Macrotus californicus. Next base: position 4,718 of record VMDR010027593.1, on the reverse strand, counting down.
TGTGAACTTCCCTTCAGGATAAATTTAAATAGTGCAATTATGCCAGGGTGTTTTAAATTTAATCCCTGGGAAGAAGTTTTAACTTAGAGATTTGAGGCATCCAGCTTCCGTTTTAGACCCAAATCATATCAAGGCATGGCTAGGAGGATCAGAGGCAACGTCTTAAGCCAAGAAAAATCATCGAGAGTATTTTTCCTACTGAAATTGGCCCTTGGGAATTTTTTTTAAGATTTCATTTTAATTGAAACTGAGCCAATTCTATTGAAGAGAGCACAGGAAGCCCACATTACAATGCTTTGTAGAATCCCGCTGCTTTGACAACGTAGCTTCCGGGCTGATCTGAGCCTGAGAGAATGAAGACTTGTCTCAGTTTCTCTCCTCTTTGGAGAACTAACGCGGTAATAGGTGTGCTATTTAGCAGTATAAAGGTAAAGATTGGGCAATGTGTGCGTTTTCTGTGTATTAGCTTTTGGAATATTTCCTGTAGTCTTTCCTCTGCTCTTCTCTGGCATTTCAAAAAACACAGTAACACATTTTGGAAACATTTAGGAAGTAAAGGCACAGACAGGGATGAGTGGACTCCCTTTGAGCCCCGATCCCCAATCCTCGAGAACTTTGTACAGAGAGGGCTCTCGTGACCAGAGCTACCTAGATGTGAAACCTCGCCACACAATATTCAGTTACACTCGACCTCCCTTGCCAGAGGTTCCTTGTGGGTGTGAGGTATGTTCCATCTTTCTCAAATGCCACTTGCCCTGAATTTATTTTGTGGGTATACTGGCCTGAAACAGAGGCAGAGCTCTTACTCAGGGGTTATAATACTATCATTGTGTGTGTACTGATTCTCCAAGGTAAGTCACCTGCCCAGGGAGGGTTGGGTTTCTTGGAGAGTTTTCCTACTGAAGGTTTTCTGGAGTTAAAGCATTTTTGAGTGGAAAGATTGAGGGCAGGGGCTGGGTGTGGGGCTCAAGCTGAGAACTCAATATTTGTTTCTTAACTTGAAAAACAAACCATCCTTTCCTCTCCAGGAAAAGACCTGTGTACAGGCAGAGCAGGTAACAACAATGCTGAGAGTCAAAAAGGATACCACTTCCCCTGATCTCATTAATTAGAACAATATTGTACAGTTGCAAAACTTACAGTTAATAAAAACAATCATCTACTTCACTTAATTTGAGCTCCATAACACTACAGGATAGGTATTGTCAACTCTGCTTTACAGGTAAGCCAAGTAAGACTTATAAACAATGAGACTTGCCACTAGATTCTATTTGGGTGAGTTGGAATGAGAATGGAGGTCTAAGTCCATTGATTTTTGCCACCAAAACATAAATAGGTCAGATATTAACAACATCCCTGGGTTCTTTTCATAGCTACCTTTGGAAATAGGAAGCAGAGCTCTCATAGATAAAGACATAGGTAGGTATCTTTGAGGAAGCTCAGTAGATTTGTGCCACAACATCATGCTGTGGGGCCTGGGTAGACTTCTAGACCTGGGGGAGCTCATACATGGGCATCTCAGAGAAGGAGCAGCGAGTAGATGTTCATAATAGAGGAGAGAAAAGAGAGGAGGGAGGGCAGGAGATTGGGTAAACTCTGAAGACCAACTTCTCCTTCCCAAGTTTGCCTTGGGGAACAATACAACAAGAACCGATTAGTGCAGGCCATAACGCTTTGTGCGTGAAAGTGAGTAACACTTATTGAAGGGAGACTAATGCAAGGAAAGCCTCCATTTCCAGGGAGTGATTAAAATTCTGCTTGTTAAAGGCTTCTGATTCCCTATATCCCTGGGTCATACAGGCAATAGTTAATATGGTAGAGTCATGGTAATTCTCCCAGAAAGAACATGTTAAAGAAATGAGCATTACAGAAAGAAGGAAAAATGAGAAATACTAGGAAATGTCTCAAAACACTGTATCATTGTTACTGAGAGGAAATGTCACATGTAACTTCAGACTGTTTATATGGTAGAAAATTAATTTTGAAAAATGCAAGTAGTGGCACAGTGGGGCCCTGGCTAGGATTTGAAATAAGCCTCCCTTAGGTAGGACATAATTATTTTCTTTGGTTTCCAAAATATTGGCTTTCATAAGCAATAAAAATATTTATTTAATGCAATTGACCTTAACCTGTGTATCAGATATAACCAGAGTCACAGGCATTAAATTCCGGCACCAGCTAGCTCTCAGGTGTGTGGGTGATATCTGCTGTGGCTGGGGGTCACCTGTTGCTGGGGCACACTGAAGAAGGGGATGGCAGTGATGAGAATGCCACAAGCATGGACCATCTCATTCCCCATGCTGAATCCCCACCACTCGTGCCCGCCACATTTCATCTATGAAACAGATGTATGGTTCTAAAAAGCAGAACACCCTTATCAAATGAATTTATTTTAAATACTGAAGCCAAATTGGAATTTTTCTTTGCATCTGTGACTTTTTACAATAAATATGGATATAGTTCTATACCCACTTCCAATCTGGAAAAAGATCTATCTTACTAAGTATTCTTCTACCCACCTTCCTTTGTGAACCACTGTTATGGCTTCAACCCCCTCACCCAAATAGAAGTCTCCAAAATCTTCAGCTGTCTTATTATTTTTAGGGCCTGAGAAGTCAGATTTGCTTTTGTTCTTTATCCCACTGGCCTCTGAAGAACTGTCATAGTTTAAAGAATTTCACGCCCTTTAAACTCACCTTTGTACACATAGTCAAAAAGTAGACACAGAATAAAACTTATGGTTGTAAATAATTTTCTAGACAGCCACTTTGCTGCCTAGATTAAGCATTGACAACATAAAATGTAGAGATTTTATTCAAGCAATGCTTTTTGGTATTGAAAATTAAGAACTAGTTCGTGTAGCCAACAAATAAGTAATTTAATGTGATTTTAAGATTAAAAGAAGTTTAAACTTTTTAAAAGCATTTTTATTATGAAGAATAATGCACATGCAAAAACACCAAAATAAAAAATATGCAACTCATTAACTTAGTACAAAACATGCACTTCTGTGACAACCAGCCAGGCCTAAAAATGTAATGCATGTTAAAATTTTTCTTCTAATAGTCATTAATTAATTCAGCAGATAGTTTTTGTGTCCCTACTGTGCCAAGCAATTATCTTAGGCCAACTTACAGTACAGTGTGAAAGACAAACAATATACAAATATATAATGTTAGGCAGATATGTGATATGAAAAGAGAACGGGATAAGAGAGGCTGAAGGTAGGCAGCTACTCTATATGGAGGGTTACCAGGAAAGCCTTTGAAGGACAAGCATCATATTTGGTCATCATCCCTGTATGTAAATCCAGAGTATCAATTAATAAATACCTTTCAAGTAAATAAGACAATGAGAAAATCAAATATCTATGATAGAACAAAGCAATGACAAAATCACACAAAGAGAACACAACAAAAACAGTTGCAAGTTAGTTGGCTTTGTGAACAAAAAGGCTAGGGAAATGGCATTTTGTCAAGGCAGAAGAAAAACTGGTTATTAAACTTCAGACAATGTGTAACATTAGGACAGAAGATGTAATTCATTTTCATGCACTCCCTCCTGAACTATTGCACTGACTTAAGATTGTACAAGTTCAACAAAATCTAAATGTAGACACCAGACTATTAAATTTGAACCAAATACTGTTCACCCATCCATTGCTGCCCTTCACTTTACTGAATGTTTTCAAAATTGATGATTATGTATTTTGGAATGTCAGTGGGAAAAAGAAAGGGAAGGCAGACTAGGTATTATAAAAGGTAAAAAAACTCAAAAAATAATTACTCTTCAGTTTTAATATTGGCATTGCTAACTAACCTACCAAATCTCTCTTGAACCCTCTTAAGATAAGAGGAACTAACTAGAGGAGAGATGCTTCCTTAAATCCTGAGGCCCAGGTCAATCAGTTGTTATCTGGCCAAAGATGCAGGATCCACATATAGAAATTAGCTCAGAGTTTCAATTAAAATGAAATCTAAATAGAAAATCTCAAGGGTCAATTTCAATTGAAAAATAAAAATAAATATTTCCCAGGATTATTTGGCTTCAGACATTTAAGGATATAGTCTTTTAGGAGAATATAAAAGGAGAGAGAGAGAAAAGGAAAGAAGGAAGGAAGGAAGGAAGGAAGGAAGGAAGGAAGGAAGGAAGGAAGGGGAGGACAGGGAGGGAGGGACACTTGACACTGACATTTTTAAAAATATTAGAAACTTGCAAAAAGTAGGATTGAAATGTCTGTAGAATTCTCTCTTTACTCCTTTGTTATCCTAGTTAGAAAATTATCACCCTGGCTGATGTGGCTCAGTGGATTGAGTGCTGGCCTGTGAACCAAAGGGGTGCTGGTTCAATTCCCAATCAGGGCACATGCCTGGGTTGTGGGCCAGGTCCCCAGTTGGGGGTACACAAGAGGCAACCACACATTGATGTTTCTCTCCCTTCCTTTCTCCCTCCCTTCCCTTCTTGCTATAAATAAATAAATACATAAATAAATAAATAAAAGGAAATTATCTTCTTGTTAGACTAGCCTCTGTATTTTGTTTATTTTTTATATCCATTGAAAATTGATATTTCAAGCATTGTGCACTACACGTAGTAGTCCTTCAATAAATGTATCCTGATGATATTGATTTTACTAAATCCATTTCCACTTCCTTTTTAATGACTCCTAATAACCCTCATAATTAAGTCAATAGTAACACAAGTGTGGAATTTGGCAT
>VMDR010027592.1:0-13513 GCA_007922815.1 Macrotus californicus | reverse complement strand
TGATTTTTTTTAATCTGTAAAGGGAGGGAGTTTGAAAGGTCCTAGAAGGGAGAAATATGAGGAAATCACGTTTTTTACTTTGCTCCAGACGAGTGTTATCAGGAGGGACTTACAAATGTTTATGCAGAAGAAATATGTAGTAGTTTGTAGTTTAAAACTTCTGTATTATAGTTCCAAAAACAAAATCTTAAAAATTAGCATGTCTCTAAAAAGCATCTCTGTATGGTAGTTTTGTTGCTATAATTTCCAGTGCTAAATTTTATTAAAACTTGAAAGTTACTTACTCTTTTTTAACCAAATTTTTGAACGGTATTTTTTAAAACCATACTCCCATTCCTTACCCTTTTATTCTCCTGTCTTTCCTCTCTGCCTTTCCATCTACATCTTGTGATGTAGATAGAAAGGTCTCACTTTTTTGCTGCATTTGGATCAGTTATTTCATAGAAGATTTTGTTGAGGTCCCAGTTTGTCAAAAAGGGAAAAGCAGCCCTGGCCGAGTAGCTCAGTTGGTTAGAGCATGATCCCTATAGGCCAAGTTTGCCAGTGTGAGCCCCAGTCAGGGCACATATTGGTTCAAGAAGCAAACAGCGAATGCATAAATAAGTGGAACAACAAATTGATGTCTCTCTCTCTCCCCCCCTTTCTGTCTCTAAAATCAATAAACTACAACAAAAAAACATGTTTACGGGAAAGCAGATTAGCTACACATTTTCCCACAGAGGTTTCTTTCTAACTCTGCCATTAATTTGCTGAGGAACCCTTTGCCAATGGCCTGAACTTCAGCTTCCATGTCTCCAAAAAGAAAATAACGCTTTCTGCATGCTTGTTTAGTGTTTCCCAAACTCTTTGGTTTCAGAACCCTTCTTCAGGATGCTTAAGAATTATTAAGGACCCCAAAGAGCCTGTCTGTGTTTGTAGGTTATCAATCAGTTTGCACTGTATTCCAAATTTAAACAGAGATTTTTTTAAAACAAAAGGGAGCATGAGAACACATTCCAGTAGCCATCAGAGTGACGAGAACATCACACAACATGTCATATAAGCTGTAAAACCCCACTGTACTTTCATCAGAAGATGAGAGTCAGCATGGCAAGTGATTTGTTCCACTATGAACACAATTTGGACTTCAAGCATCCCGTAATTTGGACTTGGGGATCCCCAAGGACCCCACACTTTGAAAACTGCTATATTGAAAGAATAATGACTTGAGAAGATTCTCATAACTACCAAGTGAAAATAGTATTATACAAACAGTACACTATATGATTTCCAATTTTGTTAAAAAAAAAAAATACAAAATTTTCCCCCAAAATCACATTTATAAACATCAATACAGCCAACATTTATAAAAATGATTATAATGAAATGTTAGTAATATTTACTGTCAGTTGGTAAAATTATAGTAATTCTTATTTTCTTCCCTATTTTTCTGTGTTTTCCTAATTTTCTACAATAAACATTTATTCTACAATCACAAAACGTCTTGTACTTTACTGGGGGCAATTTTCATTGTCAGTAATTACTAAGGTTTACACTTTGTTGATGAGGAAAGTGGTTTAATCCACATCTCTGATTTAAAGGTTTTAATTTTACCTATGAAATCTGAACAAAAAAAATTTCAAGGAAAGAAATTTTCATCTTCAGTTTTCTTCTCTAACTTATTAATACAACTTCATATCATCAAAAAAATATCACAGTTAGCCCTGATTAGTGTGGCTCAGTTGGGAGGGCATCATGCCCACAAGGCCAAGGGTCACCGGTTCGATTCCCAGTCAGGTCGGGGCATGTGCCTGGGTTGAGGCTTCAGTTCCAGTCACGGGGCATCTGAGAGGCAACCTATCAGTTTCTCTTTCACACTGATGTTTCTCTCCCTCTCTAGCTCCTTTCCCCTCTCTCTAAAAAAAAGTTTCTAATATTACAACTATACCATCTTTACACAAAATTTTATCTTTGTGACTTTATGTAGAAGAATTTATTCTGTAAAAGAATATGATTATTTTGTACTATACAATAGCCTGCTAATAATTAATGAGTTCTCAAATATTTTTGTTTCATAGGAAAAAAATCAGGCTGTGGAACTCTGGCAGACCGTTTCTCAGGAGTTGAACCGAGTGCAGAAACTTTACCAGGAACATATGACTGAGGCCCAGATTTATGTAGCTGAAAGTCAAAAACAAAAGGTAATCTTGGCTATCACGGTTTTCTTTTATATCAGTAAGAAATCGCATTCTGGAAAAACTCAGTTTTGGAGAGGAATGCCTGTGTTTCTAGTGTGTAACTTAGGTTAACAATAAACAGATCTTTGATGGCTAGAAATCTTTTGAACAGATAATCACAGCAGTTCCTGATGTGCACTGGGTTTGAGATGTGATTAGCAGTGAAAGCCGTATTTAGTGTTAAGAAGCAGCTATTAGATTATTATGTGTAAGTGGGCCTCTAAAGCTTTTATGTTCTTGGTTTCCTGCCTGGCTTAAAGAGACAAAAACTGTTCATTGGATTGTGAGCAATGAAGAAATCTCAGCTATAATGACAACACAATAGAAAAGGAAAACGGACACCTTTAAATGTGATCTGTTACTAAAATAGGTGTCAAGTGTGTCTAACATAAATTAATCAGAATAGAATTTTACCGTAAGAAAAGATCTCAATGACTCCTTTAAAACTACTTTTTATCCAAAGCAAGAATCATTTTATATCACAGGTGGCCCCCCAAGGCCCGCGGGCCAAATCCAGCCCTCCACCTTGTTTTATCTGGCCCGGCACCTTGTTTCTACCCGGCGGCAATGCCGAGCTCACGCTTAACTGTTTAGGAGTAGTTACATTTGTACAGTTCCAAAGTTACATTCGGCCCTTTGAAGGCCAACCGCAAGGCTGATGTGGCCCCTGGTGAACATGAGTTTCACACCCCTGTTTTCTAGTCTTCCAAAGCGGACATGTCGATTTCACTTTACACTTCTGTTGACAAGAACCCCCTATCGCACAGGGCCATCCATTCCTTCAGAAAATCTGCTCCCTTTATCCTTTTATTTGTCCTTTTACTGCTAGGTGCATTGAAAACTGTGGAGTAACTCCAATTCTGATGGCTTTTCTGTAGATATTGAGAAGGCAATGTTTGTAATGGGAAATTTCTACCTAAAGAAGTCATAATATGATGCTTTGCAGTTGACCTAATAACTTTTCTCTATGTGCCCTGGTTTAAAAATAACCCATGTGATCTGACCCATAAGACTTTTACTGCTGAGATATAGAAACCATTTCTAATGTAAGTATGACCTTAAAAGTCATTTCTTTATTGAGGTCAGTCACCTAAGCCATTAGGGGTTTTTTGTCCACCTGAATAAGATTACGTCTGCACTGTGGCTGTGCGGTAGTTTCTTTTCACAACCCTTCACCACCAACCCTGTGATCTTCTTCCCCCAGTTCTCTACCAGCCTTTAATTCTGTCATCTGACATACTGACAGCTCCTCCCAACTGTTTGTCACCCGCACACGTGATGTTTAATAGGAGTATCACCGACAGTCAAGCGATGAAACCCTTGAGGCATTCAAGCTGCGAGATTTTAAAAAGTGGGGAGGGGGGCGGTCACTCCTGGCTGTGTTTGCATCGCAGGTTTGAGTCGGTTTTGGTGTGTTCTCCAGTCCTCTCATGTCTGTTTCCTAATGGATTGATTTCCAGATTATGGTTTCGCAAAACACAGAAATAACTACATTACTTTCCATGTTGTCTGCTTAATTGTGTAATCATATATATATATATATATATATATACACACACACACACATATATATATATATATATATATATATATATATATAAATGCATTATTTCTTCAACTGTTGATTCACACAATAACAGAAGAAATAGCACTGATTTTATCTAGACTTAGACATAATGGTTTTAAACTTCACTTTGGTTTAAGTTTAAATAAGAGTTGCAAACCGAGAGCTATTTATGTGTCCCCCCGGCCCCCCGCCTTTTCTCCTGTAGGATCAGCTGAGCAGTTTCCAACAACTGAATAAGCAGCTTCATGTCACCAATGAGAACATAGAATTGGTAAGTGAAAATATCCATTCAGTGTGCTTGTTTATGTAAAGATTGTCACTATAAATACTTATTTATGCTAACATAAATTAACAACAAAATACTTTTGCATGAAATTAAACTAGAAGTGTAAGGAGTACTCTTGTCTTTCTATCCGGCCTTTCCTTCTGCATTAAAGCGCACACCCGTCTGAAGCACACTTTAATTTGAAGTGCTCTAGGGTCCTTGGTCAGCTCTCCTGAGAGTAATCTAGACTGTGACCTCCTCCAGAACAGGACTGGTGCCGCTGCTGGGCGTGAGCAGTAGGACTGTTAAACCAGTGAAGAGCCTCATTTCCTAAAAGCGACAGGGCACTAAGAACCCTGCAGCTGACTGACCACTAGTACTGACCGGTGCACCTAAGTTTCCCTGTCTTTTTTCCCTACACAAATGTAATTAGCCCCTCCAATTCTGTTTTTTACCCTTTTTCCTCTCAGTTTTCTTTCCTTTCAGGTTTTTTTCTCTCTCTTTTCTTTTCCTTCTTGGGGTTTTATTTCACCTCATTGTTGAGTAATAGGATTGTGACATCTCTGGTAGTTACTCTCTTTCCTTTGTGTTTTGCTTAGTTACTCTGTTACTTCTTGTTAGCACCTAGTGAAAATGTCTGTGTGTAAGTGCGGTGTGGTGCCATCAAACGTAAGTTAGCCCGTTCTGTTCTGTTTTTCTAATTTTCTCCTTAACCCTGTAAAAATATGAAGTCAGCTCTACCTTGTTTTACTTATGTAACATTTACATTTCCAGTCACTTACAATTTTTTACAATATACTTCTTAGGGTTTTAAGATGGTATTAGCAAAATCCAAAATAAAATGACTGATTTCCATAATTAAAAAGTCCTGTTTCTACATGAAATTAATAGTATAACACCACAATTATTCCTTCTTTCTTTCAGTATATCCCCTAGAATTGTGGGGATTATGCAATTCTTTGGTATATTGTACAACATAGCCCCTATTTTATCATAAACAACCCAAAACCATTGTGATGGAAGTCATGAGAAAAGAATATATGAGTAATCACAAGAAATTCATTAAAGATTTCTAAGGCACAGAATTTATAGTTGCAGGCCAAAATTAAACTGTGGATACAAAAGAGGTGATAAAGGAGTAACAAGATGGATAAAAGAGCAAAGAAAAGACTACTGTGGTGAAAATAAGGAAAATGGATAAGAGAAATTTTAAAGTGTAAGATTTTTTTTAATGTACATGCGAAGTATCAGACAAGGCTGCGGAGTGTGAAGGGAGGCAGCTCAGTGACTGATGATCTTGTGCGTCCCGGAGCACATTCAGAGCCTCGTCACTGGGGGGGTGTCAGTCAAAATCAACTGGAAGAAGAGTGCCCTTTGAACATCAAACAGCTTCTATTTAAAAGTTTCCTGATTACATGAATAAACTCATTAAATGAATAGTTTTCTATAGATGTACAATAAATTGACGAGTATAAACCCAGTAAATGAAATAGCTTTTGTGACCAGTACACATTAATAATGTGCTAAAGGTAAAATGCCCTGACCTGAATGGTACCTAAAAGGACAAGTTTACGTGTAGTCATTGTGACTCTAGATACAGTAAGAGTTCATATTTCCAACAGATTCTCTTTACTTGAAACATACTCTTTTTTTGAGTTTATCTCTATAAAATTACTCAAAAATATCTGTTAATTACATACTAAGTTCCTTGCTCTGTTAGAGATTCTCTAGTTGCAAGAGAAAGTGCATCTGTCCACAGAGCCCTGGTCTGCTTGTTGACACAGCAAAGACTGTGAAATGATCAGTGAATACAGTGCTGAAACAGACGGTGACCAGACAAGATGCTTCCCTGGGCCGTTACGAACCTCCACGCCCACGAGCCTTCCACAGCTGTGTCTGCCACAAATACAGAACAAGGCTGCATTCCACCTGGGCCGTTACAAACCTCCATGCCCATGAGCCTTCCACGTCTGTGTCTGCCCACAGATACAGGACAAGGCCGCACTTCAGGTGCAGCTGCTGAGCTCCCACTAGGGCCACCGCCAGGTTAAGTGTGTTACCAGCACCAGCTCGTAAAATTCACGGTTCCAATTTATACTTCTCCTAATTATCCCATATCATTTAGCTGTAAGGCGCTCCCAAATAGTACCAAAAAAAAGCACAAGCATTACCTATGCTCCAGAACAGTATATGCAGTAAAACATTCATTGTGCAATCAGACGCCATAGAGCAATTCAGAGAAGTGAGGCAGCGTGGACCAAGGTCGTCGAAGCAGCTTCACAGGAGGCTGAAATGCTATTCAAGGTCATCTGCCACCCCAAATGGAATAGACGTCCTTTTATCAAGTGGTTTTCAGTTAGATGATAATTCAGCCTCTGCTTAGAATATCCCCTGTAAGAGATATTATACTTCCCCTAACAGCCTTTTCTTTTCAACTCTGATTATTGGAAAGCTAAAAATCTCCCATCAGATTTCTTCCCGCTGATACGTGGTTTTATCTTTTGCAGTAATATAGAAAGCTCATTTCTTCAACTCAGCCCTTCAGTTATTTGCATATAAGCATATGTCTTTCCTGATTCACACCCAATGTTACACCCAGGTTTTGTTGTTATTTTTGTTTAATTTTTTGGTGTATAATTTACCTATTTATTATTCTATCCTTCTTTCTCTGCATGTGGTAGTTGGTCTCTTGAATTGTAGTCTGTGAGTTGAATACTAAATTCTGGTCTGCAGTATTCTACTTCCCAAGATAACAGTAAGGATGCAGACCAGAGGCTTTCTTCCATGTCTCATAAAGACATCCATTCATTCATGTCTCAGAAGTATAAGTCCTTAAAATGTGCTGAATCATGTGCCAGACCCTGGGGGTTCTGGGACAAGCTGGTCCACACACACACACACAGGTTCATGTTGTAGCCAGAAATACATAAACTTTAAATATTGTAGTATTTTAATATAATGCAGTGTGCATTGTAAAAGTGCAAATGAAGTTTTATCAAAATGCCAAAAGGAAACAGCTAATTCTGCCTTAGCGTGAGTGGGCCACACAGGATGTGGAGGGATGAGTGCTGGCAGAATGAGGCCATCCCAGGCACAGGGAGGTGAAATGCTGCATGAAAACTATGAAGTCCATGAAACTGGGTAGAGTGTGAGAGAAGCACACTGAAATTGCCTCCAGGACTTTTGTTGGAGAGGTGTACGTGTGATCCGTTGGGGTGGGAAAGACTGAAGTCAGGACTGCCAGTCAGAAGGAAACTGTCATCCGCAGGGCTTTGCACATAAGACATACAGAGAAAGGTAAGGAATTTATACCATCATGGTAAAACCAGCACTTACAGAAGAGAATCAGTTCCCTCAGAAAAATTGTCCTACACGTGGAAAACTGATTCATATCTTACTTTAGTTTCCTTCCCAAGCAGGCCCTGAGGGAAAGCTTTCAAAGCATGTGGCTTATTTAGGAGATAATATCAGAGTGTACCAGCAGGGGCGAGGGGGAGTGAGACTGCGCAGGGAAGAAAGGCAGCCAGTGAAGGGGTTTTAGCTGTAAGCAAATCAGCGCTGTGGGTAACTGAAACTTAATTCCACTAATACGTGTCAGACACAGGCTCAGAGCGATTCCCCCAGGGCCATGAGACCAGTCCCTCCAGCCGCTGTTATCGGGCTCTTCCAGAGCAGACTGGGGACCTGAGTTCTCTGACACCCGGCACCCTCTGCACAGTTAGGTGAGCAGAGGGGGCTCAGACGGCCAGAGAAGGCCATAGGACAGAAATGCAGACGCACGTAGTTTGGAGGGAAGCAGGTGGCCCCTAACATCGTAAAGGCAAGGAAAGATGGCCAGGGTTGTATTTTACCCTCCACGAATCTAATCATCATCATTACTTCATTTTATTTCTCCAGTTATATGCCCTACAGTTAATCTTTAATGAAGTAGCTTTAAATGTTCTGATACTGAATGTTTTTATTTTTTTCTTGTGGCAGACTAACCAACACTTTCTGGAAACAGTAACTGAACAAAATGTGGAAATCGAGCGACTCCGAAAACAACTTAGGTACATTTTTAAAATAAATTTTGTTATTTTAGTGTTAATTATTTTTCAGAGAAACTGATGAGGCCATAATTTTTCCAATAGGTGTTTTTTTTGCTGCCTTTTGAGTTTCTGTCATTAGCTTTTTGTATATATGATCTTTTGGGAAGGAAAGAGGCTGAAATCAAAACTATTAGTCAGGAGGCAACTATAATATAAATCGGTTTCCTTAGATAAAATTTTTCTGCAAGTACCTTTGGATTCTGCCATAAGCTGACTTTCTGAGAAAAGGGTTCTGAGCATGCAGTTTGTTTAGATGTAATACCAGGGAGTACCATTAGGGGGAGTGAAAAGGGAGATAGGGAGGAGAGGAAGAGGAGAAGACAGCCAATAAAAGGTTTTTAAAATTAGACAATACTGTACACATATATATGTATATGTTATGATACAGTGGTTTAATCATCACTGCATTAATAGCCTTTACAGGAAAAACTCCAAATAACGGAAGAAAAATTGTCACATTTTGTTTCTCTCCCTCGTGCTACTTAAACTAAGTAGTGTAGTCCTATAAGGCTTTGTTCTGTGCCGCAGTCATTTACACATGTCTTTAAATTTCAATGTATAAAGAAAAGACATCAGAGCCTACAGCTGAGCGCAGAGAAGTAAGGGTAAAGAGGAGAAAGCAGCAAAGAAGGCAGAGGAGCACCAGCAGGTGCAGTGTCCTGGGAGCCGAGTGAAGGGCGTGTCGGGGAGGCAGGAGGGTTGCCGAGTCCAGTGCGTGTGATGCAGGGTGAAGCAGGGTGAGTTCCGAGAGCCGACTGCTGAATGCAGCCACATAGAGATCACATTAGTTTCCCACCTGCCATAGCAAATTATAATTAGGGGCTTAAAACAACAGGAATTTAGTCCTCATAGTTCTGGATGCTAGAAGTCTGACGTCACAGTGTTACTAGGGCCCTGCGCCCTGTCAGCTCCGGGGAAGGACCTCTTCTTGCCTCCGCAGCTGCTGGTGCTGAGGGCGCTGCGAGACCCTGACCACCTAACTCTCATCTCGTCCTACCTCCGTCTTCCCACGGCCTTGTTTCCTGTCTCCTTCGGTGTGCCCCCTCCTCCTTACAAGGCCACCCTGATCTAGGATGATTCACCCTGAGATCCTTCCCTTAATTCCTCTGCAAAGTCCATCTCCAAATAAAGTTTCATGTGGACCTGAATTTGGGTGGTGGCGGGTGGGGGGACACTATGCAACCCACTGCAAAGGTCATTGTGGTTTTAACTAGAGTACTTCTACTTTCATGTCCATGCAAATCATTCAAAAACATTGAGCTCGTTCTGGGTGGCAAAACAATTCTTAACAATTTTCAAAGGATTGACTTAACACAGACGACACTTTCTTAGAACACTGGGCAAAGGATATGCACAAATATTTCAAAAGTCATGGCAATCAGGAAAATGCATGTTGAAATAATGTGATACTTCTTCACACCCAGTTATCAATGCCAAAAATATAATGTGCAATGTAATACCAAGTGCAAAAGGAGCTTAAAGAATGGTGCAATTTATATATATTTTAAGGGTTTTAAAAATTGTATTGATTATGGATATATATTTTAGTTTTATATATCATATATATTTAGATATGTATCTGTATCAAATTATATAGTAAAAGAATAAAATGTCTACATATTGTATATGTATTACAAAAGAATAAAATAGAAACATCTCCAGGAATGACACATCCTAACTTCAAATTAGTGATCATCTCTGTGGAGTAAGACTATTTGCAGAAGTAGGGATTTGGAGGCAGCCTAGGTGTCTAGCTCCAAGGAAATGGACAGGTAAAATGCAGTAACTGCATCCTGCGCAATACTGTGCATCATTTAGAAACACGTATTTACAAGTAAAGATGTAGTTACAGCAATATAGATTTATAAAACAGGGTTCATATTTAAAAAGTAAAGAGATTTGCTCTATAACATAAAAACACATGCAAATATATACAATTTATCATATACACATATGTGTATACTCATATATCTATAACTATATATCTCCAAGGATATAGCACATATTAATGTGAACCACAAGACAAGGGGGAAGGACAGAGAGGTTGAGAATACACAGGAAAGCAAACACAAATGAGAGCAATCATTCACAGCTAAAAATGATACCAGATCATGGAAAGAGGAGTGTGCTTAGTTTAATTCTACACTCAAGGTTCAGGAGAGAGTGGAAGAAGAATATTAAGGTGTGTGTATGCAGTATAAATCAGGGTGTTGAGATCCTGGAAGAAAAATGAGTCAGAAAATTGGTTTATCAAGACCTGCAGTCATATGATAATAATGGAAAATAGCAAATAAAAATGCATGTAAATATTATTGTGTAGGAAAATGGGCAGAGCTTGGCGACATTGGGGTAAAGGACAGGGGAAGAATCATGGAATTGTATTGGTAAAGGTATCTTAATGATCATCTTACTTTAACTTCCTACTTTCGTAGAAGAAAGCTAAATGAACCAAAGGCTCAGAAGTTATTTTTCTTATTGAAGGTTGCACAAAAATTCATGGAAGGACCAAACTAGAACTCACCTGTTGTAACTGCTAATCTAGTGAGTTTCTGCACCTGCTCCTCTGACTGTATGCACAGCAGTGAGGGGTCAACAGAGGATGATGAGTGGATACATTGGTTTTTGACGTCTGTGTGGAAGTTCCATTTGGCTTTTGCACGTTCAGGCCCAAAGATTATCAGTGGAGAGTAGGGATTGATAAAGCTAGTTGTGGTTTTCTAAAGCCTAAAAGGTCTAAAGTTTAATTGTCCACAAGCAATTTTGCCACAATATTTATTGGCAATATTCTATAACTTAAGCAGCTCAGAGTTGTATACATAAAACTATGCTTGCTTTTCCTGACACAGACTTGAAGGAACATAAGGAGAGGCAGATGCTTCTTTCAGGGAAGAGAGTGTTGCTTTCAAGTTTGACAGATTCTGAATGATGGGCATATTGACGTTACCAGAATTTAGATTTTGAGTTGCCCTATGTAGCCTGCCAAGAATAACTAAATTGGAAACTCTTTAAACACCAGTGTTAAGTTTGTACTTATACTGAAAACATACTAGTTTCATTTGTTGTCTGATGTTATGGTACAAGAAAGTTAGAATCATGTGAGTTTGTAATTAGAGCTTTGCATCATTTTCCTTTTTGAGAGTCTGTGGTGGTGCCCTGTCATGGCAGATGAAAGTCTGCAGCCTGTTTTCTAAGGATCTTCAATCACCTGCTTCCCCAGCCCTCGCGTTATGCACAAACTGCTCGCTAGTTATTTTGCTATCACTCATGGAAGAAGTGTCGGTTCCTTCCTTTTTACCTTTGATCGTTATTCTGTTGGTCAGAAACGTTATGACTTTCTAAGCCTGGTTGAAACTTGCCTGCTCCCGGAAGACTTCTCTCATTCATTCCACCAGATTTTTACTCTCGGCGTTTATTCATTGAAACAAACTTTGTGCTATTTCTTTTTAGATGCTTTTTTGTCATACATATTTGTCTCTAATATATGTCCAGCTGAGCAATGGAGATGATTGTTTTTCAAGTCGTGTCCACTCAGATTTTACGTCCTCCGTGTAGTCTCTGAAGGAAAAGATTGTCATCTGTGTGTGTCGTTCAGGACGAACAGTATTGTCTCAGTAAAAGGACGCGCTGTGGAGACGGACTGAGCATGTGCACAGGGTCTGTGTCGTCCTCTCGTCAGAGTGGCATCGGCAGAGTGTTTAGTTTCAAACACGTTAGCCACAGTGGAGTGACGTCCCTAGCAGACGTAGATGTTTTCTTCTTATAAAGAACCTGTAACTTACCAATTTATTCATATCTGTTGAGAACTTAAACATACACCAGTGTGCTCTGAGGGTAGAAGCTATCTTTAATAACTTTATGTACAACCTGATGGCCTCAAATTAATTTGACCTGTTTCATCTCATTTACACTTCTGTAACTTAACAGCCTCTGTGAAGATGAGACCCAGTGAATTTTTCTAGTTCAAGGTTCCCCTGGTGATCTCCACGCAGGTGGCTCAGAGGCACCTGGAACTCAGCAGGCTCTAAACTGAGCACGTTACCTATTGCAGGCCCGCAGTCTGTCTTTCTGTGTGTGAACGGCTTCATCCAGTTGCTGCTTCAGAAAACTGGGAGTCTAAATTCTTTTCTGTCACAACTCAGCCTTCCAGGGGTCTCTCAGGACCTTCACTTCGGCCTCGTCGCCCTGTGACTGCCCTCACTCGGCCCATCATCTCATCTGAGTAGCCTCCGAAAGGGCTTATTCCCACCCCACCTTCCTTTTCCATACTGCCGTCAAAATGATCTTTCTGCAGTGACATCTGATCATGTCACTGGCCTTCGGTAGCCACTAAATGCCTATAGGTGCTGTAGGCACCAGGGGTGTGAAACTCATTGTCACCGGGGGCCACATCAGCCTCGCAGTTGCCTTCAAAGGGCCGAAATAATTTTAGGACTGTATGAATGTAACTACTCCTTAACTGTTAAGGAGTTGAAATTACATTTGGCCCTTGGAAGGCAACCGCCAGGCTGATGTGCCCCCAGTGACAATGAGTTTGACACCCTGCAACAGGATATAATCCAAGTTACTCAGCACAACGTGAAGCCTTCCACGACTTGGCCCCTGGCTGCTTAGATCCAGCCGCTCCTCCCCTCCGGCTCTGAACTGCCTGGTTTCCCAGGAAGCCATGCTAATTTTGCTCACATTGTTGAGGCTGCCTAAAGTGCTCTTCCCTAATAAATACCCACTCAGCCTCCAATGTTCAGCTCAAGTGTCACAAGTTCCAGAAATCTTTTTCTGAATCTTTATGGTTTCTTCCTCCCCAGATAGAACCAAATATTCCTTCCTTGTGCCTCAGCTGTAGACTGCAGACACTTCTCACATAGCATTTTCAACACCTCAGCATACTTAATTTTTTATAAATTAACCTGTCTTTACTAGTTTTTAAGATCCTTAAAGGTATGGTTCATAATTTAGCCATTTTTATCTTGCCATCATCTAGCCCAGTGCTAGACACAGGGCAAGTCCTCAAAAGATATTTTTGAGTGATGAAGTTAGTTAATTAAGTAGTTAATTAAATTGCACTTCATTGGAGGGACAAAACTACCTAGTTTATGTAAGTTTTGTCTTCGTGTACATTGTCATTGATCTTATGGGGGACAAACGGCTTCTTGGAATGTCATCATTTAAAAAAATGATATTTTATATTCTTCAGTTATGCAGTAATGTGTGACCACTTAATAGTTTGATTTCCAAAACAGCACATCAGAGAAAACCATTTTTAATGTAATTAATAATATCTTTGCAAAATGAATTAAATGATTTTTAGTGTTTCTCGTTATGGATCCAGGGTTTAACTGTACTGATTTTTAAATCTGTTTTTAGTACCAATCATCTCAAT
>VMDR010027591.1:0-13517 GCA_007922815.1 Macrotus californicus | reverse complement strand
GTTTCTTTTAGAACATGTGCAATTTGATACATATTTGAATGGCTTAAATGATAAGAGCCAATGTCTGCCTACTATGAACAACCACTCTTCTAAACCTTTTTATGTTTTATTAAATTATACTTTATAGACAATAACATTCACCTCTTGTAAATTATAATTTAATGATTTTTAGTAAATTTATAGTCAGGCACCTGCCACTACAATTAAGTTTTAGAACATTTCCATCACTCCAGAAGTTCCTTTCTGCCTGTTTGCAGCAAATCCCTGCTCCTGCTGCCAACCCCAGGAAACCACTGTAAACATTTAATGTTTATTAACTATTTTCCTCCTCACAGCAGTTCTCTAAGATAGGTTACCATCATTTTCTCTGTTTTACCGGTGAAGAAAGTGAGACAGTGAGAACACATAGGGAGCGAATTCAAACACGGAGCCAGAGCCCTGTTAGCCACTGCAAAGCTGAGCATGCATCAGAGTCACCTGAGGTGCTTCTTAGAGCCCAAATTCTGATTCCTTAAATCTGGGATGGGGCCCCCACAATCTGCATTTCTAGCAGGTTCCTCCAGGTGCTGCTGCTCAAGGGATCCTGCTTTGACAATCACTGGTCTGTACAAAGCTCAGGCATTGTGAGACACACTCTTGTGATGGGGTCTAGTTTGTATGCTTGGCGCAGATTGTACCAAATATTTTTGACAAGCGAATATTGCCAATTGTAGGAGAAAGAAATGTATGCTCTGAGACTGTTATAAACGTAACAACTAAATATCATCTGAAAAGTATTTTCAATCACCTCTAAGCAGCATTGCTGCTTTGTATGTGTGTGTCTTATCTGTCGGTCATTTTGTAACTTTAATTCAAATGAATTAACATCACATGACAGCTGTTTCCATTTTTAAAAGGCAGACAGCTATTTACAACAGTAAGAAGCAGACTCAAACTTTGTTCTTATGCCTCTAGTCACAGGCAAAAATGTAAAGGGTAATTTACCCAAATAGAAGAAAAAAAGAATGAAAAGAAAGCACTGACTCACTACAAACAGCTGCAAAATGTTGCCCTTGGGAGAGAGGGTAACTCAATTGTGAAATAATGGCCAAAGCTCACACTCTTAATAACTTTTCCTTAGCCCCCGAGAAAGCGCCTCCGTTTAATGTGAGATGCTTGGCAGAAGGTGCTGCTGTTTTGTGGCCGGCTCAGCAGGAGGCCCGAATTGAAAGCTCTTAGTTTGTGCAAACTCATTTGCATGTGCAATGCTTTTATTTTAAATCTCCTCTAAATGTAAATATTTGGGTTTCTTTTTCTCCATTTTTAAAAATAAAAATATTTTAGTGAATGTGAGCCTAAATTTTAAAAGGTGAATCAAGTGGCTTTGCATCTTCCCTGAAAGACAAAGTAGCAACATTAGATAATTCTAGAGAATGATGGGAATTATACCCCATAAAGAACTCGGCACAGGTCAATGGG
The DNA here is from genome assembly GCA_007922815.1 of Macrotus californicus. Taxonomy (NCBI): domain Eukaryota; kingdom Metazoa; phylum Chordata; class Mammalia; order Chiroptera; family Phyllostomidae; genus Macrotus; species Macrotus californicus. Next base: position 12,059 of record VMDR010027591.1, on the reverse strand, counting down.
AGGTCCCATTTCAGAAGTTTTTTGGAGTGCAGGAGAATTAGTTAGAAAAGGTTCATTTGCTTTGGGAGGAGATAGTTCAGCATGTTTCTTACAGAATGCCAGCAGTTTCCTGTTCCTCAGTAACTGCTCAAATTAACTGTCATTTTTCTAAACAGTAAGGCAGGGAATCAGCAGAAAGGTGTTTGCTGTTTCACACAGATGAGTGCATAAATGAAGGGACCCTGGGGCCAGCTTCTCACCACTGGCGGGGAATCCCCTGGCATTCTCAGATTTCCAGAAGCCTCTTGGATGGAGGTGGGATGTGAGTTGCCTACCTGCTACACTGCCAGCCAGTTCCTGATCAGAAGAGGTGCATTAGAAGTGCCCCTTTTCTAAGTACATCTGAGCCCCACACCTAGAGGAGAATCAACCCTTTGAAGGTAGCTCGGTTCTTAAGGCTAGTACTAACCTGAAAATTACTCTGCTCACCTCCATACCACAATCCCAGTTCTCTCACACTCTCAACGTGGCTTGAGAAAACCCTCTTGTGGTCTAGATTTGGATATATATAATCAAGCAAAATGAAGACTGAAGTGTTGGTCATCCACACACTTGCAAATTCCATCCTTCCATGTGCATGCTGTTTGACTATTGAAGAATGTTAACTAACATTCTGCCGTTTTTCAGAAAATACGATGCATTTCAGTTCAGCACCTGGTAAGTGCTATTCCTTCCCCCCACTCCACCCTACCCCACCCCACTCACCGCTTGCTTGCTTTCAGCCTCTCTTTAAAGTAGACTTTAAAATGAGGGTCAGATGTGTGAAGGTATTCAGATAGAGAGAGTAATAATAGATAAGAAAGCAAACATTTAATATTTCTGAAAATGGAGGAGTAGATACTATATGTTGCGTAATCTCCACACCCCACCATTCTCCCAGAACACTGTCTCTTCCAGGACTGCATTCAACATTAACTTACCTATGACATATATAGGTCAAGATGTCAACCTAAGCAACCTTTGCTTTAGATTGGAAATTCCTTCAACACATTACAACTTTACGATTACTTCTAGCCTTATGTACTGTTGAACCCTTCTGCTTCGCCATCTGCTCCCTAATGGTCCCATTACAGCCTTATCCTTTTCTACCCCCTTCACACCTTGACTTACATCACCCTATCCAAAGAAGGCTTGCTGTCTCCTCTGTCCTTCTTGAGAACTGTTTTACTCCAAGGCTTATCCCTTCTCCAGAAGTCCTCTTCTGACTGCCTGAGCCCCTTCCTCTGAAATGCTATAGTATTTCTTCTCAACACACATACTCAGAGAAATTTGCTGTTAGGATTGATTGCCTCAGCTGGAGGCAGTTTTGCTGCCTAGGGGACATTTATCAATGTCTAGAGACATTTCTGGCTGCCAAAACTGGGAGGGGAGAGTGCTATGCTATCTAGTGGGTAGAGGCCAGGAATGCTGCCATTGAGAAATCTGAACTTTCTTGTTTCTAGATTGAGTCTAGGTGATGTAAGAAACTTACATCCTTGTAGTACTTGAAGAGCATATCTTGGATATTCTTGAATATGTTCAAGTAAGAAGTTCACTACTCCACAAGGCCACCTGTTCTGTTGGTGGAAAGCTCTGTTAGAAATAGTTTCCTATGTATTTTTCTGTAAGTGTCTCCTGTGGTTGGGCCAATAAATCAATTCCTTTCCCAACATGGAGGCCTTTATAGAGAGTTCCCTTGTGATTCCTTGCAGTTCTCACATTGCCTCACTTGTCTCTACATTGTGCCTGGTCCCATGACTTACCTCTACATGTACATGTCCCCCAAATATTGCAGTCATCTTCCTGATGATGGATGGAAACAAGTCTTACCCTTCTTTGCTTCATAGCCCTATAACTAGTACAGTTAATTTAATCTTGTCATAGAGAATACCATCTCTCTGTAATGGCCAGCCCCATAGAGATGACACCACTGCTGGCACTGAGCATCAATAGATAAACCTATGTACTGGGTTTATCAAATTATAAACCTAGTACAATGTATTGTCACTTTTATTTTTGTGTAGGGTTTTTGTAGGATGATTGCCTTTAAGGTGGAGATGGGTCTTTTAGTTTGTAAAGCCTGTGTGAAAAATATTTATTTGTAAATCAGGTAGATAGCTCAGCATTACATGCAGTGTTCTTTCTCCTCATTTATGACTACACAATGAAGAAAATACCTCTTACTGCTCTGCTGACCAGTCTGTTGGATTAATTTGGGAGATAGTGTCAGTACCCTGGAATTGTGCCAACTTCCAATTAGCACTCTGTGTAACCACTGATTTCACTTTAAAACTAATCACTGCAGATTTTCTCATCTACCCTGTACATTGTATACACGTTTCTAATCCCATACTGTATTATTCTCTTCTACAAGGAAGTTTTTCTTTAAGGCTCTTAATTAAAATTTTAAAACTTACCTTGATATAACTTAAGACATAGAAAAGTTGCAAAAATAGCACAAAGAATGTCCATATAATTTCACCAATTCTCCAAATGTTAATATTTCATTGTGGTTGCTTTTTTTGTGTTTGTTCTGTCTCTCTGTTTTATTCTCTCTAATTATTTTTCTGTGAAACATTGCAGAAAGTTGCTACCAATGCTTAAGTGTGTATTTTCTGAAGACAACACAACAGCACTCCTTTTCCGCAGGAAATGAACATTGACACAATCTATTGTCTAGTCTACAAACCCTTCAAATTTTACTAGTTTTCCTACTAATGTCTTTTATAGCAAAAGAAGAAAATATTTTTCTGGTCCAGGATCTAATTCAGAATCACATATTACATTTAGTTTTTGTAGTCCCCTTTAGTTTAGAACAACTCTTCAGTCGTCTTTGTCGTTCATACCTTTACACTTTTAAGAAAAGCCATTTATTTTGTCAAATATCCTTCAACTTAGGTCTGATGTTTCCTCATAATCAAATTAAGTTATATATTTTTGGTAGGAATACCACAAAAGTGGTGTTGTGTCGTTCGCAGTATATCATCTCAGAAGGCACATATTTCTGTTTGTCCCATTACTGGTGGCATTACTTTGCTTACTTGGTTATGGTGGTGTTTGTCAGGTTTATCCACTGTAACACTGCTATTTTTCCATTTTCTCTTTATCTGGTAAAGGAACTATAGATACTTAAGCCAGTTATTTTAACATAATATGGTAAGTGTTAAGACAAACAGATATAGCCAGTGTGCCATGAGAACCAGTAAGTGGAGGTCACTCAACCTGGGAATTTAGGGACAGCCCCTGACAGGATGATACCTCACCTGTGACTTACAGAATGATTATGAGTCAGCCGAGGAAAGGAAATTGGGGAGAATATTTTAGAAGGATACAATACTATGAAGATAGCCTTGGGCCATGAAACTGCATACTGTGTTCAGGAAACTACAGTGGTTGGCAACTTGAGTTCTAGGATTGAGTTCTCAGATGATGGAATCCCAATATGGAAATCTGAATACATGAGATCTTACAGGAAGCTGGAAACAGAGTGCTCTCTGTTTCTCAGGATTCGTGGGGAGTTCTCTTGTTTCTGAAATCCATAGTCCTTTCTCCCCTAATTAACACAGAACCAAAAAAATAGCAGAAAAGTAGGGCATTCTTGGGAAAAATCAGTTAATAATCATAGCAATTACATCATCAGGATGTACAATCTGTTTTATTGCAATGGAAACTGATTTCCCTCTCATACAAGATAAAACCCATCTTTGCAAAAAAATGGTCACATTCTTTTCATTTTGGAGTGTTAAAATCTATGAAAATAAAAATATGTAAAAATGTGCAAAGGAAATGAAAATTTAACCTGAATTTGGCTTTAAAGTTCATATCCGAGAAGCTTATTTCATTCTTTGGCATGAATAAGAAATTAACATTATAGAACGGTAAAGCAGTGTAGCTTTTTGAGATACTCATATAAAGCTATACATTTCCCTCTTAAGGTTGTTTTCCCAGTGTCCCACAGATTGTGGGTTATTGTGTTCTCATTTACATTTGTTTCAAGATATCTTTTGACTTTTTCCTTGATCTCATTGTTAACCCATTCACTATTTAATAACATGTTATTTAGCTTCCATGTCTTCATGTATTTTACAGTGTTCTTGTGATAGATTTCCAGTTTCATAGCATTGTGGTCAGAGAAAATGCTTGTCATGATTTCATCTTCTTAAATTTATTGAGACTTGTTTTGTGTCCTAACATGTGGTCTGTCCTAGAAAATACTCCATGTGCACTTGAAAAGTATGTACATTCTGCTGTTTTGGGGTGAAATGCTCTGAAGATGTCAATTAAATCCATGTGGCCTAGTGTGTCATTTAAGGCTGTTATCTTCTTGTTAATGTATCCATTGAAGTCAATGGGTTGTTAAAACCCCTACTATGAATGTATTTCTGTTGATCTCCTTTTATGTCCATCAAGATTTGCTTTACATATTTAGGTGCTCTTGTATTGGGTGCATAACTGTTTCTGAGGATTATATCCTCTTGTTGGATTGTTCCCTTTAATCATTGTGTCATGTTCTTCTGTATCTTTTACTATAGCCTTGGTTATAAAGTCTATTCTTGGTTATAAAGATATAAGTATTGCTACAGCAGCCTTTTTTTTTCCCCTTTCCCTGTGCTGAGTCATTCCCCATACTGCAGAAGTCATTTTATCTTTCTCAAGCAGATTATCCCCCTACAAGGGGCATCAGCCTGAGGTGAAGCAATAGCCCCACCCACAGGAATTACTCTGTCCCACCCTGTAGAACTTAAGCCAGGCTGCTAAGGAGTACAGCTGGAGGTTATCTCAGTGATTAAGTTCAACCACTGAGGCAGATCTCTGGAAGCTCTGAGACCTTAACTGACCCTTTCCTAGTCCTGGTGCTGCAAACAGGCCCAACTAAGGGACACACAAGCTGTGGATCACTGATAGCTCCAAACAGGTTGCCCAGGGCCAGTCACATACAGTGTCAGATATAGGACTGAACCAGAGTCTTTGAAGATCTACTTAATACATAGAAACAAATACAAAGAGGCAGCCAAAATGGGAAGACAAAGAAATAGGCCCCAAATGAAACAACAGGAGAATCCTCCAGAGGAAGAACTAAATGAAAGGAAGGCAAGCAACTTATCAGATACAGAGTTCAGAGTAATGATTGTAAGGATACTCACAGCATGAAAAAAGACATGGAAACAATAAAAAGGGCCAGTCAGAATAAAGAATACAATATTATCAATAAATAATACACTGGAAGGAATAATGAGTAGGTTGGATGAAGCAGAGGATCGAATCAGCAATTTGAAAGACAAAGTAGAAAAAACACCCAAGTAGAGGAGCAAAAAGAAAAAAGAATTTTGAGTTCTGGCCAAGATGGAGCCATGGGTAGAAACACTTTGCTTCCTTGCACAACCAATTTAAAAACAATAAACAACCAAAAGTGTCAGAAAATCAAACTACATGGAACTCCATCAACCAAAGAGTTAAAAGAAACATTCACCCAGACCGGGAGGAGGGGTAGGGATGGGAAACAGGCAGCCAAGCAGAGAGGATGCAACGCAAGGCAGGGCTGGCTGAATGACAAGTAAAGACTCAAAACAAGCTGTAAAATACTGTGGGGGTTGTGACAGTGGGAGAAATTTGCAGTTTCACAGGAGAGTTCACTGGAAAGTGGGGCTAGAGCTGAGCAAGCCAGCAGCATCATTTCCTCACTGACCCTCCCCCACAGACAGTGCAACGATGTAGCAAAAGGGTTGCTCCACCCTGCTGAATACCTAAGGTTCTGCCCCCTCACAACATAACAGGTGCACCAAGGCAAAGAAATATGGCCCAAATGAAAGAAGAGTTCAAAACTCTGTAAAAAGAGCTAAGCAATGAGGAGATAGACAACCTATCTGATACAGAGTTCAAAACACTGGTATTCAGGATGCTCACAGAAATGCTTGAGCTCGGTTGCAAAAAGAAGGAACAAATGAAGGCTACACAAAGTGAAAAAAATACATACAGGGAACCAACAGTGAAGGAAAGGAAACTGGGACTCATATCAACAATTTGGAAGAAAAGGAAGAAATAAACATCCAACCGGCACTGAATGAAAAAAACAAGAATTTTAAAAAAATGAGGAGAGGCTTAGGAACCTATTTGACAACTTTAAGTGCTCTAACATCTGAGTCATAGAGGTGTCAGAAGGAGAAGAACAAGAGCAAGAAATTGAAAACTTATTTGAACAAATAATGAAAGAGAACTTCCCTAATTTGGCAAAGGAAATAGACTTCCAGGAAGTCCAAGAAGCCTAGAGAGTCCAAAGAAGTTGGACCCAAGGAGGAACACACCAAGGCACATCATAATTACATTACCCAAGATTAAAGATAAGGAGAGAATCTTAAAAGCAGTAAGAAAAAAGGAGACAGTTACCTATGAAGGAGTGCCCATAAGCCTACCAGCTGATTTCTCAGAAGAAACCTTGCAGACAAGAAGGGGCTGGGAAGAAGTATTTAAAGTCATGAAAGGCCCCGGCTGGTGTAGCTCAGTGGATTGAGCGCGGGCTGTGAACCAAAGGGTCGCCAATTCTATTCCCAGTCAGGGCACATGCCTGGGTTGCCGGCCAGGTCCCCAGTATGGGGCGAATGAGAGGCAACCACACATTGATGTTTCTCTCCTTCTCTCTCCTCTTCTCCTCTCTCTAAAAAATGAATAAATAAAATCTTTAAAAAAAATAAAAATGAATAAAGTCATGAAAGGCAAGGACCTACATCCAAGATTAATCTATCCAGTAAAGTTATCATTTAGAATGGAAGGGCACATAAGGTACTTCCCAGATAAGGTCAAGTTAAAGGGGTTCATCATCACCAAGCCCTTATTATATGAAATGTTAAAGGGACTTATCTAAGAAAAAGAAGATGATCAAAAACTATGAGCAGTAAAGTGACAACAAACTCATAACTATGAACAACTGAACCTAAGAAAAAAAAACAAAATCTAAACAAACAACTAGAACAGGAACAGAATCACAGAAATGGAGATCACATGGAGGGTTTTCAGTGGGGAAGGGGATGGGAAGAATGGGGTGGGGGGAGGTATAGGGAATAAGAGGCATAATTAGTATGCATAAAATAGATGGGAGGATATTAGAATAGTATAGGAAACAGAGACACCAAAGAACTTATATGTACAACCCATGGACATGAACTAAGAGGGGAGAGAATGTTGGAGGGTGGGAGGGGTGCAGGGTGGAGGTGAGCAAGGTGAGAAAAAAATTGGGACAACTGTAATAGCATAATTAATAAAATATACTTTAAAAAAGAAAAGGAATTTTTAAAAATGAGAGCTTAAGAAACTTTTGGCACAACATGAAGTTAATAACATCCACATCATGGGACTACCAGGTAGAGAAGAGAGTGAGCAAGGGTTTGAGTGCCTATTTGAAGAAAAAAATGACTGGAAACTTCCCTAGTCTGGTGGAAGAAAAAGACACACATGTCCAGGGAGCGCAGAGAGTCCCAAACAAGATGGACCCAAAGAGGCCTACACCAAGACACATTATAATTAAAATGGCGAAGCTTAAAGACAAGGAGAGAATCCTAAAAGCCGGGAGAGAAAAAGCAGGTATTTACCTACAAAGGAGCTCCAATTAGACTGTCCTCTGATTTCTCAACAGAAAAATTTCAGGCTAGAAGATATTGTCATAAAATATTCAAGATGATAAAAAGCAAGGACCTACAACCAAGGCTACTTTACCAAACAAAGCTATCCCTTACAATTGAAAGAGAATAAAGAGCTTCCCAGACAAGAAAAGCTAAAGGAGTTTGTTAAAACCAAACCAGTATGGCAACAAATGTTAAAGGGTTTGCTTTAAGGAGGAGAATCAGCCCTGGTTGGTGTGGCTCAGTGTATTGAGTGCCGACCTGTGAACAAAAGGGTCACTGGTTTGATTCCTAGTCAGGGCACATGCCTGGGTTGTGGGCCAGGTTCTCAGAAGGGAGCACATGAGAGGCAACCACACACTGATGTTTCTCTCCCTCTCTTTTTCCCTCCTTTCCCTTCTATCTAGAAAATAAATAAAATCTTTTTTAAAAAGAAGAAGCAAAAGAAAAAGAAAAACAGAGGAAAATAGTTTAAAAATAAAATGGCAATAAATAGATGTCTATGAATAATCACCTTAAATGTAAATAGCTTAAATGCTCCAACCAAAAGACATAGGGGCTGAATGTATAAGAAAACAAGACCCATATATATGCTCTCTCCAAGAGACCTACCTCAAATCAAAAGAAACACAAAGACTAAAAGTAAAGGGTTGGAAAACAGTGTAGCCTTTCTATCCTCTTTTGACGGTTAAAATTTTTATTTTAGTTGAAACATGTGTTGACATACTCAGTCACGAGGCAGCAGATACAATCAGAGTGGCCAAGACATTTCCAGGCTCTTGTCAAAGCACCTTTAACTCTGCAAGAGTCTTCTAATTAAATTTGTGCCAAGTCATTTCCTTGGTTCTTCTCAGGGAGGTCATTTTTGCAAGGCAAACATTGGTGATAATGTCAGCAAGAAAAGGATTATGAACCTCTGTCTGAATTTCAATGATAACTATGTAAAAATAAATTCTTGAAAGAATTCTTCAAGATTTTCAAGACCATGTAAATTTTTTCCTAAGACAAATTGCCAGGCTCGAGGGCTGTTAATACTAGCTCATGGGATGTCGTTCTTCAGCAGTGGAACTTTTCATATTTATCTACTTTTGCCTCTTCTTGCTAGGGTAGAGACACGTGTCTCTTGGCAGAGTATTAGGCAAGCCTGTAGTATGCTGCAAGACAGATATTTTGTAGGATAGGTAATATTTTTAGTAAACTGCCAGCCTTTAATATCATTCTTCGCACTATAAAGAGCATGGTTTGCCAGTGCTTCTCAGATAGACTGGAATTCCTTGCAAACACACTTCTGCTGCAGAGCACTTTGACACAAAGAAGCACACTTGTCCATCATGTGAAGTGACAGAAATAAGATCAAAGCTCATGCAAACTTTGTTGTACTTCCTGATATAAACAAGTCAACTATATTTGACATTAGCAAAACAGCTTTTTTCTTTTACAGATGACAATTTTCAAAACAACACAGAAGAATCAAGGAAAAAATTAGTTTGTATGTTTCTGACTCATTGGTTGCTTGAGACTTCTGGAGTCACTTGGACTTATCTCTAACTTAAGAGTCTCTAAAATAGAGTTTTGACAAAATATTCAATTCATGTTTTTTGTCATGTTGTGGAAGGAATCACAGATTTATTTTTTTAGAGATAAAATAGGCAATATTTGAAACCCAACTGAGATCACTCTACCTCTGAACCTAATTAAAGTTAAGAAATTTGACAAAAATGGATTCCCCCTGTCCGGGGGGGAGCTAAATGGTTTTGGTTCAGTCCATTTTCTCCTGAGAACTTCTTCATATTGACGTTATTCGTTTTAAAGTGAATGGATTTACCAGACCCTCCATAGCCTAATAAGATTGTAGAAAAGTTTAAAGTTATATAAAACTCAAGCTTGTTCAGTGTATAATTTCCTCTTGCAGATGCCAGACCAAAGGCAATAGTAATCTAGCACTTATATTTGTTATCATTTTTGAGACTAGAATTCTCCTTGGGATATATTTATAATTTTTTAATATTAAAGTTTCTTTACAAGGGATTTGTACTTAATCAATTTGTATAATAACATACACATTCCATTTGAAGTTACCTTGCCAACTTTTCTGGGACTTTTGAGCTTCCCTGTAGTTTTTAATAAGCCAAGAGATCAAATGAATACTCCCCCAGTTGCCCAAATATTGGGCAGTTAGGGCTGGTTTTAGGTCATATAAAATCTGTAAACATTTAAAGAGAGCCCTTATACTAGAAGGTTACTCATGGAAAAGGAGAGACTTTCAATCTACAATATACTGACATGTTTTTTTTTTCCCTAAGCTCAAATTCCAATGTATGTGATCTAACTCAGGGACAGCAACATTGGGGTCAAAGAAAAATTAATGGCAGAGTAACTATAGGTACCAAAAAACTCCCCAAACTTTGAAATATGAAATGGGCAAGACTAACTATATGCAAAAGATACATTAAAGATGTTCCTTCTTTAAACAGAGCTATACCACAGACTGGGTGGTTTGAACAACAGAAATTTATTTCTTCACACTTTTGAAGTCTTGAAGTCCAATATTAAGGCGTTGGCAGTTTTGGTTTCTGCTGAGGCCTCTCTCTTTGGCTTGCAGATGGCCTTCCTATTTCTGTGTCCTCATTTGACCTTTCTTCCCTGTGATCACACTCCTCATTTAACCTCATCCAACCTGAGGTTGTTAATCATGTCGTTAAAGGTACTGTCTCCAAGTATAGTTATTTTGGGGTAAGGGCTCTAACATGAATTTTGAGGAGACACAGTTCAGTCATAACAAGAGTCATGATAACAGCTACTGTTTACTAGACATTTGTGTGCTGGCCATTAGGCCAGACAGTTCACATCTATTACCTAATTTAAATCTTAACGTAGCTCTATAGGTTGTTGGGGTTTTTCCCCCATAATTAAAAAGTTCTACAAAATAATCTATATTTTCTCATTTAACAAATGAGGAACTGAGGCTACAAAGTGAGGTAACACACCATAGACCAGAGGTGTCAAATTCATTTTTACTGGGGGCCACATCAGCCTCGGTTGGCCTTCAAAGGGCTGAACGTAATTTAGGACTGCATAAATGTAAATACTCCTTATCTAGGGACAAGGAGCTCAGTGCTGCCGCCAGGTAGAAACAAGGTGCTGGGCTGGGTTAAACAAGGTGGAGGGCCAGATTCGGCCCGCAGGCCTTGTGTTTGCCACCTGTGCCATAAACCATATAAGTCAGAATCTGAATCCTAATTTTGTAGATTACAAGCTCTATACTCATAACTTCTTAGGTTGATCAGTTATTATCATATATGAAGAAAGAATATGTCACTCCGAAGATCTTTCTACCTAGCAAGAGTCAAAGAAACATTTTTTGACTCTTTATCTGGTTTTGCTGCTTTTCTGGGCCTGCAGCTAAAACACAACTGAGGCCTAGATGTTATCTCTAATTTTACCAAAAGTCTATCTGTGTGGTCAACAGACCTGAGTCTTTTTCCTACGCTTATTTGATGCTGAGCCAAACCTCATTGTCCTGAAGGCTTAATGCTTAAGGGAGCGGTCATGCAAGGCAGAAGGAGGCAGGTGAGTCAGGGTGCTGGGGGAGGCCAGTTTGAATCAGCTGTCTGTTTCCCCATGCCACTTGCCAAGGAATTTTCCTGGTTTCTTACTATCCTGCCTCAAATTTTCTTCTCATGAGAAATTAGAAACAGAGACCCAAAGTCTGGAAGATTATGATAGATCAGCATATATAAGGCCAAATTTTCAGTCAAGGGAATACTCATGAGAATTGAATGGAAGGTCAAATTAGGCTAAAAATGTTATCAGAGGAAATCCCAAATGAGGAGGAAAGGCCTGAAGAGTTCCATAAGCTATATGTTTGTGTGCACTTGAGAGAGATCCTTGTTTCGATGAATTCTAGACCTACCCAGAGCAGCATCCAGTGCTTCTCAGGGAGATGCCCATGATTTTTGGTGTCTGAATTTTGACTTGAGATGTTGTGATTTATAATAAAAAATATATATTTGGTGTTTGTTCCATTTCTATTACAGAGCTCATAAAACCCTTAGAATTTCCTAAATGAAATGAGTGATTAAGATGAAAGGAAGCCCCTTTTAGCCACACCTGAGCTTATGCTAATGAGGTGACTCTTGGGAAACTCCTAAGGATGGATGGGGTGAGAGTCACCAGGGGACCAACCAGGTGATTAAAAGGTTGGATCTTTCAGCCCAGTCTGGAAAGTGGAGAGGGACTGGTGGCTGAGTTAATAAAATGGCCAATGATTTGATCAAGTGTGCCTGCAAATGAAGCCTCCATAGAAACTCTTAACTGAAAGGTTTTGGATAACTTCTGGATTGGTTGGATTGGTGAATACATGGAGGTGTTGGAGGTGGCTGGAAGTGGCAGGACTGGAGATGTTTTTTTTTTTTTGTTTTTTTTTTT
>VMDR010027590.1:0-13506 GCA_007922815.1 Macrotus californicus | reverse complement strand
TTGCAACCATGAGTTTTTTCTCTATATGTATGAATTTGTTTCTGCTTTGTCTGTTTATTTATTTTGTTTTTTAGATCCCACATATAAGTGAAATCATATGGTATTTATCTTTTTCTGTCTGACTTATTTCACTTTGCATAATGCCTTCAAGGTCCATCCATGTTGTAGCAAAAGATTTTATTCTTTTTTATGGCTGAGTAATATTTCATTATATATCTATGTGCCACTTCTTTTTTATCCAATTGTCTATCAATGGACACTTAGATTAATTCCATATCTTGGCTATTGTATATGAAATGTCTTTTGTCTCTTTCTATAGCCTTTGTTTTCAAGTTTATTTTGCCTGATGTAAGTATTGCTACCCCAGCTTTTTTTTCTTTTTCATTTCCTTTTGCATGACATACCTTTATCCATCCCGTTATTTTCGGTCTGTGCATCTTTCAATCTCGAGTGAGGAACTTGTGTGCAGCATATGTGTGGGTCTTGTCTTCTTCCTTCAACCACCCTATGTCTTTTGATTGAGCATTTAATTTATTTACATTTAAAGTAATTATTGATAGATATGTAATTATTGCCATTTTGTTATATATTTTATTTATTTTCTTCTTCTTAAAGATGTCCCTTTAATGTTTCTTGTAATACTGGTTTGGTGATGATGAACTTCTTCAGCTTTTTCTTGTCTGGGAAGCTCTTTATCTGTCCTTTGTTTCTAAATAATAGTCTTACTGGGTAGAGCAATCTTGGTTTTTAGGTCATTGATTTTCACCACTCTGAATATTTCTTGCCAATCCCTTCTATCCTGCAAAGTTTCTTTTGAAAAATCAGCTGACAGTCTAATGGGAGCTCCCTTTTATATAAATAACTGATTTTTCTCTTGTTACTTTGAAGATTTTCTCTTTGTCTTTAGCCTTTGGCATTTTAATTATGATGTGTCTTGGTGTGGGCTTCTTTTGATTTATCTTATTTCAGACTCTATGCACTTCCTAGATTTGCATGTCTATTTCCTTTGCCATAGTTTTAAGTCATTATTTCTTCGAATAGGTTTGCAATCCCTTGCTCTCTCTGTCTGCCCCTTCTGATACCCCTATGATAAGAATGTCATCCTGCTTCCTATTGTTGCAGAGATTCCTTAAACTACTCTTTTTCTTTTTCTTTTTTGCTGTTTTGATTGGGTATTTTTTGCTACCTTGTCTATCAAATCACTGATTCAATGCTCTGTTTCATCTTAACTGCTGTTGATTCCGTCTAGTGTTGTCTTCATTTCAGCTATTGTATTCTTCACTTCTGATTTTTTTTATGGTTTCTATATCTTTGTGTAAGTTCTCACTGACTTCATCTATTCTTCCCTTAGGTTCATTGAGCATCCTTATAAACAGTGTTTTGAACTCTATATCTAGTAGATTGCTTGCCTCCATTTTGTTTAGTTATTTTTTCAGGAGTTTTGTCCTGTAATTTTATTTGGGACATATTTCTTTGTTTTTTTCATTTTTTCTGCCTCCCCTGTGTTTGTTTCTAAGAATTAGATAGACCTACTATGTCTCCCAGTCTTTGCAGAGTGGCCTTATGTATTGGATTGGCCAAAAATCCTGTTTAGTTTTTTCCATAAACTAAAATATACATTTTTCATTTTCACAAATAATGTTATTGATTTGGATTATTTTGAGTATGTCAGCTGTCTCCTGCTATTGGCTCCTAGTGGGTAGAGGACAGGGGAGCTGCTGAATATCTTTCAATGCATGAGACAGCCCCACAGCAAAGAATTATTTGACCAAATATCAACAGTACCAAGAAACTTCACAAACCACTTTTGACACATTTGATCAGTCGCAGCACCTTCTCCATACACTGCACAAGTCTTTTTTTGTGTGTTTCAGTTGTATTCTTACCTTTCTTAAAATAATAAAGCATAATATGCCAAAAATGTTGCATATCTTCTTTCATCATCAATGTTAAAATGGCTGTACAAAAATTCACCAATTTTGGTAAGTTTTTTAAAAATGTACACTGATATGACAGCAGTCACAATATAATCTAACAAAATTGTTTTGAATGAAATTAAACACCACTAAGTACTACTAGAACCATTTTATAGAAAAAAAACTAAACAAACTTTTTGGCAAGCCCAGTAGTAGGTGTCTATGGGGCCCAGTGGTATAGACTCCTTAGTCATCTAAGCTGGGTGCTCCAAGGGCATCTCTTGTATGGACTGTGTGTGTCCTTCTGTTGTAGTTGAGCCTTGATTGCTAGTGGCACATTAGTGGGTAGGCTTGACCCTCATGCTGACTCGCTGTGAGGATGGGCCATGACTACAGTGGAGGAGCTGACCCCATGAAGCAGGATTCCCTTTAGTGGGGCTCTTCTGCCTGCCCAGTCCATCCTTTGGATATGTTATTTGTGGAGCTAACTGGATGGTATTTTGGTGTGGTCTGAAGCCAGCCACTGGGTATTGGTTCTGGGGTCTCTTGGGAAGGGTTTCAGTGCAGATCTAAGTCTGCCATTGTGTGTGTCCAGCCTAGGGCCACCTATTAGGAGCTACACAGTGACCTGTGGTTGGTGGCAGCCTGTGCTGGAGTTGGAAGCAGCTGGGAGAGGCTGTGCTGTGAAACAAGACTGGTTGCCACTAGTGTTGGGCTGGGGACTGTTTTAGCAAGTGATACAGGGTATGTCAAGGCCAGAAGCTGTTTGTTTGGGGTTTGTGGAACTTTGAGAGAGATTAGGAAAGTCTGAATCATAGGCTTAGGCTGGCAGCTTGTGAGGAACAGCTGCTGAAAAAGGATCAAGCTGGTGCTCATGTTGGGTGAGATGGGGTCTCAGGGAATCACCAGGGGTGAGAGGTATGGAGCAAGTTGATGAAGACTCAGATATGATGCTCCTTGTATGGGAAGAAGGGCTCAGCAAAGGAACAATAGCCTCTGCTAGCAGTTCTGTCAGGGAGAGTGCTGCCTTCCAGTCCTCTTCCTGAAGCCAGACAATTCAGTTCCTACTCAAGTTCCCGGCATTTTTTTCCCAAATTATAAGAGAAAGCTTATTGAGAAAGTTACAGAGGTAGACAGCTGGGCTGTGTAAGCCTCAGGAAACAAGTTACAGAAGTAGAAGGGCCCTTGGAGCTTAGGAGAAAAGCAAAAGTAACATGCCTGGGCTGCAGGAGAAGAGGGTGAAGGGAAAGTGTGGATGTGCTCCCAAGAAGGAGAGTGTGCCATCCCTGCAATGGAGTTTATAAGGCAATTGGTGAGTGAATCTGTGTTCGGGCCCTTTGAGAGAATGCCTGAATCTACAGCAGCACTGTCTTAGCCGAACTGAATTTCTGAAGATTTTCACAGCCAGTTGTTGTGAGGGCTCCTCTTACCAGCACTGGTGCTTTGGGCTGGGGAGCCTGGTGGGGTTGGGACCCATCATTCCTCAGTGGAGACCTCTGCAGCTAAAATATCCCTCCCAATTCTTAATTGCCACAGGTGGGTCTGGGACCAGCCCCACCTCTGGAGACTTGCATCTCCACCTCTCCTACTAGTCTCACCTGGCTTCTTCTTTATATCTTTAGTTATGGGAGATCTGTTCATCTAGACTTCAGGTGGTTCTCAAAGATGATTGTTCTCTTTAGTTGTGATTCTGATGTGATCATGGGAGGAGGTGAGTACAGCATTTACTTACTCTGCCATCTTGGCTGAAAGCGATATTGAATATCCTTTTGATAATTCTCTAATTAAATGCAAAAATAATTTAATAAACTGCAGTACAGCTACTTGATGTGATACAAAAGTTAATGAGAATGTTTATAATGTCATGCTAAATTTTAAAAAGCATGATATAAAATTGTACACACAAGATATAAAATAAATATTCAGGCATACCTTGTTTTTTTTGTGCTTTGCTTTATTGCATTTCACACTGTCAGTTGTAGGCAGTCATTTAACATTCACTGATATCCACAAAAATCTTAGGGATAAGTACTATTATTCCCATTTATACTTTCAAAAAAAAAAAGAAGAGATTCTGGCTATAATAAAGAACAAAAAGCATTAATTTGAGCAAAGGATTGCAAACCGACAGATGCAGATTCAGGTAGCAACCCAAACTGTGCTCTGGAGAAAACAAAGAAAGGCACAGCTTATAAAGATAAAAACCACAAAGTGTAATTCTTTCATGCAAATGAAGAATTACTAGCTAGGTTAACAAGGATTGGTTAGTTCCGATATGCAAACAAGGGGGAGTGAAAACCACAAGGAGGAGGTCAGGTCCACAGGTGTCCATACAGCAGTCATTTCAGGATGTTTACAGCAAGTTTGATGGGGAAACTCAAGAGTTGCAAACTTTTAGTTTTAGGTAATAGTTAATAAGTCTAGTAGTTAATGCATGTAAAAAACTATTGTTTCAAGAACTGACAGTATGGCCCACCCTGACTCCAGGAGACCACAAGCAATTCGACCTTTGTACTCCAGCAGAGACTATAGCAATCAAGGTGGTATCTCAGCCATTGTGTTCCAGGGAGAGACATCCCTCTGCCCAGGACACGGATAAAGAAAATCACCCTTGTCCTGGCTGGTGTAGCTTGGTGGATTGAGCGCAGGCTGCGAACCAAAGGGCTGCCAGTTTGATTCCCAGTCAGGGCACATGCCTGGGTTGCAGGCTGCATCCCCAGTGGAGGCCACATGAGAGGCAACCACGCATTGATGTTAAAAAAAAAAAAAAGAAAATCACCCAAAACATAGGACACAGGACCCACTGTAAAGAATCACAGGGAAATTGCTAGACTTCAGCTTTTACCTGATTAACCTCCTCATGTAATCCTAGTCCCTTCCCTACACCTTTTCTCCACCTTATAAAAAAAGGCTGGCTTGAAAAGAAACAGAAGACGGTCTTTTAGAGTCCATGACCTGCCATCTTCTCAGATCGCTGGCCCTCTCAATAAAGTGCTCATAAAGATTCAATCCTGTCTCTATTTATTGGGTCTGGTGACAGACAACTTGAACGCTGGCTTTTCCAGTTTCAAGTATAGCAACAGGTTTAGTAACTTAATAGCAGCTCAGAACTGAGGCACAAGATCTGCCGAGGCCCCACTTCCTTAACAGCCACTTGACTCTAATTTCAAGTACTCTTACCAATGCTTATTCCAGTTTTTTCCCATTATCAATACCCAAGGAAACTGAGGCTGAAAAAGGTCAGGTGATTTAATAGAGATCATGCAAAAGTACTTGTAGGCCTAATGCTAGTCACTTAATACAAGGGTCAGGCAGGCAGTTTTCACGACATCCAGATATCCTTCACCATGTAGAATCTTTTGCTTGCTTCCTTACCTATGCAATGACGTCAAACATCAGAAACAAAATCCCTCCCACCAGATACATTTTTGTCTTGAGAAGCTTTTAAACAAAAGTTGAACCCTACAATGAAGGTGTATGCTCCAATCTGGGTAGTAGGTAAATAGGTGTACATTATATCTGCATACCTATTTGTACATACACAAATATCTTACAAAAATTTTAGTAAGTATTAAGAACTGAAAACAGCCCCAGAAAGACACAGGTGGTGGTTAGGTGGCCAGGTGCCTCAAGCTTTTTCCACCTCCTGGATGAACGGATGGATGAACACATGGAACCAACAATAAAGAAGACCCCAGTCTCACTAAGCAAGATAATATTTCAGGCAATGTTTTAAAAATTCAAATCAGCCCTGACTGGTGTGGCTCAGTGGATTGAGCACAGGCTGCGAACCAAAGGGTTGCCAGTTTGATTCCCAGTCAGGGCAAATGCTTGGGTTGTGGACCAGGTCCCCACTGGGGGCCACTTGAGAGGCAACCACACATTGATGTTTCTCTCCCTCTCTTTCTCCCTCCCTTCCTCTCTAAAAAAATAAAATATTTAAAAAAATTCAAATCAGCAAAGTAGGGCCTAAGGGCTGGTGGTTGTTTTTATAAAGTTTTGTCTAATTTCCAGCAAGCACCTGTCTCTACATACACGCGGGTGCGCGCAATAACAAGAGGCCTTCGGGGTGTCCATCGCTGGTAGCAAGCACCCCTACCCCTTCAAAAAATAAAAATGAAAAGACGTGCTCCAAAGGAGCTAAGAGAGGAATGGGAGATTATCTCGCAGAAGCCTGCTGGGGGGTAGGGAAGAGCTCTGAGACCACAGAGAGCAGGTGCGAAAGACTTTTGCAGTGGCCCCAGCTGCCGGCCTGAACGCTGCTCCCCAGGCACCGTCTTGCCAACTGGCTAAGGGTGTTCTGCGGCTTTAAATCCCCCAAGTTCGGCCCCGCTGCAGGCAGTTGCCCAGGGAGACCAACACACAAAAGGGCGCGCAGGACCCATCACTGCGGCCAAGGGTAGCTGCGACCCCGCTTCCTGTCCGCAATGGCCAGTTGGCACTTGCCTCTTAGGTTCAGGAAGCCAGAGAAGGAGGGGGGCCAGGAGGATGAAGAAGAGGTGGAAATGGGAGTGGAGAAGGAAGTGGCGAAGGGAAACGTAGAGGAGGAGAAGGCGGCAAAGGTGGAAGAGAAGAGGGTGGAGGACCAAGGGACGATCAGCGAAGAGTACTTCTGGAAAATTATGGACCTCGGTGACAGCAACGACGACGACCCGACAGCCTTGCGCCCCCGCTTAACCAGCATCTCAAGCCCCAGCCTGAGCACAACACTTACGTCCAGCGAGCTTGAGACAACGACCAGCACGACGTCGAGCACGCTCAGCCGGACGTCGAGCACGCTCGGCACGCACAGCACAAGCTCGTCCACCAGCGCCCCCTCCCAGAAAAGTACTGCCCCTGCGTGCCCTTTCCTAGAAGGCTCCCCGGCCCTAGGGGGTAGCTGATCCAAAGATTCTAGGGCCTTCGTCCACCTGGGTGTCATTTGGAAATAGAGGCACCACTGTACACACACCCCAGTCCACCTCAGTCCCTTCTGTCAAAGACACTGAGATCTTGGCTGAGTGGAACTTACACAATATAGGATATAGGTGAACGCCGTAAAACTGGCAGTTTAGGTAGAACCGTAGGTAGTGCTACTTTGCACGCATACATAGTGATAGCATCATCTCCCTCTCACTCTTAATTTCTCTCTCTCTCACACACATACACACACACATACAAGCACATGCCACTCTTGGAGAAAGAGTAGTGCCTTAAGGGTGCTGTATTACTAAAAACAGTCCTGCAAAAAAACAACTTACCTTTGTGTTTAACTTCTTGTACTGAAACCATTCCAGTCACTTCCTTTAGAAACATTTTGATCTGGATGATTCTTCGTTAGGGCAGGATGAGGGGACAGGGCTATCCTCTGCATTATAGGATGTTTAGCAGCATCCCTGGCCTCTAGCCCTGGCTATGCCATTAGCCCTCACCCCACTTTGTGACAGTCAAAAATGTCTTCGGATGTTACCAAGTACTTCCTGGAGGGCAAAATTGTCTTTCTGAGAACTAAGGATATAGAGGGAATGCTAAAATGTTTAATGTTTCATTCAACAGGTTTTCCTAAGATATTTCAGACGTTTAGGAGAGACTCGTCTGAAATAAATTTAGATAGGTAAGAGAATGTTTTCAGTTTTCATATTATTTTTGAAGCTGATCATATTTAATTTTAAGTAAACATTCAGAAAGTGGAGTAAAATCATCTGAGGCATTTATGACTAATTTATTCAAAAAAGTTTTTTTTAAATCTACACTGTTAGACCCTTTAGAGGAGATAGAGAGAAGGTCCCTGCCCATCCCCAACTTACCACCTACCTGTAGAGATGACATATGCATTTCTTAATATCTTGAAATAATAAATGTATGCCATGTGTAAATACTATGAACATTTAAGACATCAGTCTCTATTGGCTAAATTTGAGAGTGATCAGGGATACCTGTGGAGGGGAGTGAAAATTATGATTTTTTTCTTTTTCTTATTACTATTAGCCTTCAAGTACTTCATAAAAAGAAGAAAGCAGAGAAACACCTTTTAGAATATTTTTATAAAATCTTCCCCTGAAATCTCACACCAAATCTGAGTCTACAATCTTGAATTATGGTTCACCTAAATTTTGGCTTTTACAAGCAACTTTTAAACTTTTAAGCATAAGGAGCATTGTTCTGTTCCACTTAAATGTTTCTATTTATCATCTTATTTCCACATTTTAATAAAAGATAATATATGGGCATGGTTAAGATATTAAAGTATACAATGGCACAAAATGTAAAATCTGCAAACCTATTCTCAACTCCCCACATCCCCTCACCAGCATCAACAAATTGTTAACAGTTTGTTTTATTTCCAGTATAATTTTAAGTAGCATATTTTTATATCTTGATTTATCTCATAACTAATGACTTCCCACCATGAAAGATGACAAATGTAACTTATAGTACTTCCCTCCTCTCTATTTTTTGGTAGTTATATTATTTTTAGTTTTTCTAACCTTTAAGACTAAAGTATTTAAACCTCTACTTCTTGATTTGTCAGTTTTAGTGACTATTAGCTTATGAAACCTCTACTTCTTGATTTGTCAATTTTAATGACTATTAACTTATGAAAATTAACACATTAATGCACATCTACTTTCTTCCATCTCTTCTCTCACCTTTTCCTCCCCCAGTGAACAAGTTATATAACAAACTATATTAAAACTTACACATTTATATAAAGTCATATTGCTTTGCCAACCTTTATTATGTTTGTATTATATTTTGTAATTATAATTAACTCAGTGCTTTGGGTTCAGATTGATTTCAAAAATTGAAAATCAATAAATAATACTCATAATTTCATGCTAAGATGCAATAATGTGACTGGCTTTATGCAGCAGAAAATGAAATCCTATGTTCATAAAATCTGACTCCTAAAAGATGAACTTTTCAACTCTCAACTGTCTTTAGTTGTCTGCAGTTTTTCTTAGTTGAGCTCAATGGCCACACTTGTGATTCCAATATCACTTTCTTTCTGTTATTCTTTTTCTTTTTGCTGGAAAAACTCCTCAGGTAATCATTTCATGTAGATCTCATAGGGAATCAAATTTCTGAGTCCTTGCCTGTCCTGAAATTTCTTCATTGTGCCTCATACTTTATTAATCAAATAACCTGAAAAAAAAACCAATAGTTTAAAACCAATTTCTCTCAGTACTCTAAAAACATTGATTGCTTCATTGCATTCTAGTATCTGGTATTGCTAATCGGTGATTCTCAAACCCTTCTGATACTTGCTTATTTCCTCCCCTTCACTGCCTCTTTTCTTTCTTTCACAACTCCCAAAGGATGGGCTTCTTGAATATCTTCAGGATTTTAGGTGTTTACATGCTCCTACTATGCAGCCCTTGTACAAAATTTATTTCAGGACGCATATTTGTAAATTCCAAGAACAAGTTCTCATTCTCTGTTGATGTTCCAATAGTTGTGTGGAGTTTTAAAAGTGTCTTTAAGGGTACTCTTATAATATACTAAAATTATTTGTTTTTTTGTATTCTTTTTTTCTGTCAGGATCAGTTGTTCTGTTTGTTTATCTTGCTCCTTCCTCTTCCATGCCTCTGATTGTCCTTAAGTGACTGGTAATCTTTGGTTATCCTTTTGCATTTATCACTTAATAACTGTTAGGTAGCTGAAAAGGAGTTCTGCAGCTGAGTAGTTCTGTTTTAACAGGGCATGCAGAAGGAAGTTTGACTGTGAGTCCTATGTAGGTGGATGACTTTTGTCAGAGCCAGCTTCCTGCAGAGTGTCGGCAGGGAGCAGGCAAGATGGGCAACCCCACTATTACTGGAGTTAGGATAAGGACCCTTTACTGTGTGGTTAGAGTTCTTCAGGGGTAGAATGTGCCTGTCCCTTCACCCAAACCTGTTGAGCAGGTCCTGAGTAACCTCATACTGTGCTCTGCTTCTCTCTCAGGCCTAAAACCCCCTCATGCAGGCTGCTTATTGTTTTTTAGAAAGCAGTTCTTTGGGCTTCATCTGGAAATTTAAATAACTTCTGCCAAATAATCTGTATAAGGTGAGAGAAGGAGTCTGCCTGCCCAGTTTTTCCAAGGTCACTCCTTGAACTTTAATGACAGGCCCCATTCCCTCTCTCTGCATTTGGCTGAGTCTCAACTAGGAGCTTCTTGGGAATTCCTTCAGAAGAACTTACCTGTCTTCCCTTGACCTGTGGTGTTCTCTGCTCTGGTTTTTCATCAACCTGAGGCTACCTATTTGCTTTCTTATAAGGACTTCTTCAATATTACTTGTCTACTGATGACATCTTTCTTATTTTCCAAGGCTATTTTTTTTTGTTTGCTTTTAAGTATTTGTCATCTCAGAAAGGAGGGGCAGAATTGTGTACGCAGGTGTCAGTCGTCTTGACCTGGACTTCCTACATGGGAAGCTTTCTTTCCCAGATCAAATCTTAATTCCCTCTCATAAATCTCCCTAAGAAAATGGTTCTTCAATATTTCAAAGTATTCTCTGGTGAATTTGGTGAGATTTTATTTTTAAGGCAATCTGTGCTAAAAAGCCATAAAAATGTCACCAATATTGGCTCAGCTTCTGTTTTTAATGGTCCTATTACTATTCAGGTTGAAAATGGGAAAAAGCTTTAGGAGCAGATAAATGTGGAGTACCACAAGTTTGGGAGCCTGGAACAGGTCTGGACCCCCATCTGCCCCTGCTGTACATCATTTCTGAGAGGTTCCCCAGAGCCTCAGTTTCCTTGCCTGTAGAAAGGGATAATAATATCTGCTTTGATTAGCTTTAGCAAAGATGAAATAATGTGAGAAAATAACTATTATGTATGTAGTTGTCGTAAGTTCTCAGAAAAATGTTAATTTTGTTATTATCTTTGGTGATCTTCCATCTTGACATAAGATTTCAGAAACAATCTTTGGTGTTGGTTTAAGGCAGGCAAAGAGACCTAGATGAAGAATGTATTGACTTTGTTAACTGTGGCATTGGAAAAAAAATCCAAATATTAACTGTTGTCTAGGGCTTGCTCTTCAGTGTACCTGTACTCTTGGTCCCTATAACTTGTTTCCACGGGAAGTTAGATAAACGGAGTTTCCGCAGACACTTGCACAGCTGACTTCGGCAGAGGAGTCCTTCACTTACTACAGGACAGTCATTTCAGAATTAAAACAAAATCCCCCACTGATGGAATGTGCCAAAAGACAAAGCATCAAAAACGGAAGGTGGAGACCTAAGAGAACAGAGAAATATGAAAGAGGGACAATCCTAAAATTGACTAAAGTTTTTGGAAAATTTTTGTTGGATAATTTTGGAAGATGCCCCAAATTATTATAAAAAGTGAAATTCAGAGAGGAAAAGGAACTTGAAAAACAATAATTATTGTTTATTTGTTCCCAGTAACAGTCATTTTAACAGTTAAAGTCAATAAATTCCTGCTTACTTATCCTGTCAATGATAATTCAAGTAACTGATTAAACTACTTGTAGAAAGCAGATTGTTTAATTGCAATCATTTAACTTCAGCCTTTAAAAAGAGTTTGGATTATTTCTAAGCTATTTAAAATGAACAATATGTTCTCATTTAAATTCATTTAAATTTAAATTGAAGAAAATGTTTAAGCACACACACCACTAGCAGCATGCACACACAGAGAGAGTGGTAGTAATTTAGTCCTTGAGGGAAATAATAAGATATTGACAGACCCCAGGATTTAGAAAGGAGTACTTTCTAAAGAACAGATGTGATGCAAACACAGTGTGCCTGACTTTACTGATGAGATAAAAATGGAAGAAAATATTTCAAAGAAAATAGAATTCAGGATCTTCTATGTACATTTGTTATTTGATTGTCAAATGTGCTATCTTTAGAACTGCTAATAACTATAGTGGTATACTCAACAATAATGTTTCGTCTAAATTTCAGGATAATCTCTCTCAGTTCGTATGCAGGAACCCAAATATCAGTTCAAACAGAAGAAAGCTGGCTTCGAGACTTGTCCAACAAAAAGAAGGCTGGTGAGTAGTTTGATATCTTAGCTTTTGCTGGATGATGGGATGGCACATTGGAAAGAGCACAATGTAGGCAATCGGTAGATGCAGGTTTGAATCTCAGCCCCAACACTAAAACATTGTGATGATTGAGCAAGATACTTAACCTCATTCAATCTCAGTTTCGTCACGTGTTGGCAATAATAATACTGCTGTCCCAGGATTGGTATTTAGTCTTTAATAAATGATAGCATTTATGTTCACACCAAGAAATAATCTGCCATTTACCTTGGTATCTTTATTTTTTATTATAGAAGTAATATATGCATGCTGTTTTTTAAATGTCAAACCATTAAGAAATTATAATGCAAAAATTTAAATTTTAACTTATCCCAATATACTCCTCAGAAATAATCTTTATGAATAGCCTTTTCATTGAAGTTTTTTATTTGTTTTGTGTTATATCACTTATTAATCAGGTGCTTGTTGAGCACCTACCATATGCCAAAACACCTATCAGAGGCCAAACCCTGTTCCAGCAAAACGGCAGTGAACAAAACAAGCAAAGCCCCTGCCTCAATGATCTTCTATTGAAGTGTGGAAATTGGAAGTAATGGTGAGATAGATAACACACAAAATAAATAAATATATACTACATCAGGTGATGTAAGTGTGAAAGAGGAAAATCAAGCAAGTAAAGGGATGGAAAATGTTGGGTAGGAGGGATGCAAGCTTACACAGGGCACTCAGGGAAATCTTACTGAGAAGCTAAAATATCTGAGCAGACCCCAAGCAGGTGAGAGAGTGAGCCATGACGATCTCGGGGGAGAGTGCTGCAAGCATAGGAAACAGGAAGCGCCTCCTTCTAGAACAAGGAAGTGTCCTGTGTGGCAGCAGTGGAGTCAGTAAGAAGAATCTTAGGGGACAAGATCAAAGAGACAATGAGGATCAAATCTTTTTCAGTGGGACTGAAGTGGGAAGTCACTGGAGGGTTGCACAAAGGAGTGACACAATCTAGTGTGAAAACAGACCAAATATTTAAAAGGTGTTAATTATTACCAAATTAATCTCTATAGTCAATGTAATTCTGATTGGGTTTTTCATTGGATTTTGACAAGTTGAATCTTGGATCTTGTTTGGCAGTGTTAAAAGACAAACTGAGGCATTTTCAAATGTTTAAGAGTTTCTTTGAGCAAACATCTGAATTGTGCAGCATCAGACCACTAGAGTTTAGGAGCATACCACCCATAAGAGCTCTAGGAGAGGTTTTTATAGAGAAGACACGGGAGCAAAGCAAGGAAATTATTTGATTGGCTACAGCTTCAACGGTTCCATTATTTGGGGAAGCCTAGTTGGCTGTTTGTGATTAGCTGTAACCCTGAAGCATTTACAGAAGCTGACTCTGGCTTAGGTTTCGGTTTGCTTACATGGGAGACACCAAGGCACTGGAGCTGCCCCTAATGACCTCTTTGTTTAATTGTTTTAACAGCAGGAACCTAGTATGCCTGTCTACGTTTTTTTAAATGAATATTCTTTTGTAGTTTACTCATAGATGATTCATATGCAGCTCTTATTAGTTTATTCCTAGGTACTTTTTAGTCATTTTTATTGATGTAACAATTGGAATCTTTT
>VMDR010027589.1:0-13514 GCA_007922815.1 Macrotus californicus | reverse complement strand
TATTTTACACAGTGGTAAATAAGTGGGCAATATTTTGAATTTTGTATACCTTATCAATAAAACGGTGTATTTTCTCATGTCCCAATATGATCTTTGTAACCATTATTTTTAATGGCTAATAATTCCATCAAGTACATATGAAACAATTAATTTACCTTGCCCTAGTACTGAATTTGACTTGTATATATTTTCTCTCAGAAATATATTTAAAACTTTACTGAGACATTAAAAACAATGGCTCTGTCCTCTCCTCTCTAACAACCCAGTAAAAATAAGTAAGTGTAAAAAATATCTGACATGAGATGGGTAGGTTTTTGTTGTTAAACTACAATTAAATCACCCAAAAGAATAAAGGGTACAGATATTCGAAAGCATACAATAAGAAAAATGTCTGCACGTGCGCACACATACAAACCTTGATTTAAGCAGAGTAGGCAGCGTTTTTAAATAAACCTGAAGCACTTCGTGAGGCAAACACTGGTTCTGACGGCTACACATGTGAGTCTGAGCTGAAGTAACGCTAAGGTGCTGGCAATGACGAGCTAGTTCAACTCCCCTTTGGAGCACAGGATTAAATACGAAATTATACAACTTCCACTGAACAACCACATTGCCTTTCTGGATTAAATTGCAAATGTGGTTTGCAATCTGCACACTATGTAATCTGTCCTCTTCAAAAACAAAATCCTGATATGCCTCCAAGGCATCCCATCTCCACAACAAGTCTTCAGACCCGCTGCTGGGCAGGATCCCTTGACATCTGTAGGGACTGGATAGGCCGGAGGAAGGCTCCTCGTCCTGTGCCAGCCCCTGCAGTGTTTCTTCTAATTTGGCGAGTTGATCAGAGTCAACGGTACAAATATTGCAAGCTGCTTTTTTAATTTTCTGTGGTATCTCAGCGCCTCCTAATTGATCCAAAATAAGTTTGTTAAGGATGTTCAATATATGCTGCTGAAAACTCTTCAGTGCTGGCAACCTAAAAGCGTGGAGCAAAGGGAAGATGACGGACTTGGGGTCCATGCAGCAGCACACCCCAACGCTGTGCACCCCAGCCAGCACCTGCACGCACGTGCTGCTCAGGGAGGCCTGCTGCAGCAGACGCAGGCACTGGTGCGCGCACACCGCCAGGCAGCAGCACCGCTCGGGGTAGCAGACGCTGCCGTCTGCAGCCTCCTCAAACGGGTTCTTGAAGACCTGGCTTTTGAACGCGGAAACCAGAAGACCTGAGAGATCTCTGTGGTGATGCATAAAGTGGGAATATTCACATCGTCTGTGCCTCTTCCTCGTACACGTTGAATGGTGAAGCTGCTCCGACTTCACTTTTTTGACAGTGCTCATTATTTTCATCACACTATTTATTAGGGCTTTCAAGTGTTCCGAGGCCTCAGTAGGCACGCCATCTCTTGAAATCAGCCATTCCAGTTGAAGAACTGATGTTTCGAGTAAATTGAAGCCGTGATGCTGAATGAATTCTTGAACCAAATCCATGGCCTGACTGAAGAAGAAGGGATTTGAAGCTGCACTCTGAAGACAGCAGATGAGGATCTGTAGCACTCCTTCCAGAAGCTCAGGCAAAAGAAAGGCTCTATGACGATACTTGGAAAACACAAAACCTTCCCGAACCTCCTGCAGTGTTTTCTTTTGTCTTGGTGCCAAGGGGTCAGGCTGCTTTTCTAGGCAAGCTCTGATCTTTAAAGCGGCTCTAAGCAATTCAGTCAAATTCTTTTTGAGACTCTCGGGCATCGTCTCTGCAGTACTAATATCTACCGACATAAGATGCAACACTGTTCGAAAAAGCATCCGTTGGATCAAGGCCACGGGCTCTTCAGTCCAACCTGCAGAAAACATCTGACTCGCCGAACTGTCGCTGAGATTACAGCAGTCGCCGAAGCCCGCGAGGAACTCAGTCAGTGTGGGCACGACACTGGCTGCCAGAGCAGAATTATGATTCAAGGTAATATCAAACCTGCAAACCTTCTCTAACAGAGATAACAAAACATGACATAAGTCAAAGGGAGAGTTGTTCATGTGACTGATAACAGACAAGGCAGCTGGCTCACTTAAAACGTCGGTGTTTGCCTCCTGTCTCGGCATGATCTCCTGGAGACCTTCCAGAGCCATGCTATCAGGAGGAGTCTGCTCTTTGGTCGACAAGCGGTCAGGCTGAGCCATAAACTCGTCTTCTTTAGGAAGCTGTGTTACCAGAGGCTGCAGCTGATGGGGCCGCCTATGCTTGCTCACTGCTGTCCTCCTGTCGTCCGAATCGGCCTCGGAGTCAGAGGTGGACAGCTGGGTCTTTCTTGCATCTCTTACAGAATAGCGATGGGTGGTTTTACGCTGCCGTCTGCTTTTTCGAAAAACATTTACTTTTGCAGAAACCTGACCCGGTGGGGCACTTCCTTCTAAACATAATTTTTCCTGAGTAGATCTTTGTGAACTTGAGTTCTTTTCTTTGGTCAGGATTATATCAGCTGAGAATGGCAGATTAAAATCTATGGAAATGAAAAAGGAAATTATATATGCCTTACTATGTTTTTAAACTCAATTCGTATTTAGTATCCATTTTAGGAGTTTAACCTCAGTTTTTTGTTTTTTGTTTTTAAACTGGGGCAGGTTTCCTTTAGCTATTGTGAGGTCTCTGGGTCACTTCCCCCAACACTTATTAGTTCGAAGGATACAGATTGATTTGGAAACAATGACAAAGAACAGAATTAGAAAAAGAAGTGCTATTTAAAAGCATATATGCCTATTGCATCCTAACATCGACATAAGAGACTCTTTAAACCAGAGTATTCAGCACTCCTGTTCACGCATTTCACAAATCTTCTCCAATCATACCATCCATGAAGACACAGGGTATATTATATTTTCAAAAACAGTGTTTAGGTTATAGCTCTGATATAACTTAAGAGCTTTAAAATTTTACAAAATTATTTCAAAATCACACAATGCACACCAAATACCCTTTAAGACTGAAGTTAAAAGAGCTCTTTGCTGCACGCGCCAGGCACTGAACGAGACCCAGACACAGGCATCACCCTGCGTCCTCAGGCTGAGGACGGGGCCTGGTGTGAGGCCAGCGTGCAACACCTACTTCCTGGGAGAAATAAATACATCCTCCTTAAAAATTAATCGATCATAAAACTGATCAAACTGGTCTCTTTCTCTTTGCAATAGCATGTAACAGATCTATAGGAAAAATACAGTTGCAATTTAGAATGTGTAAATACCAGTCTGTAAATAAGACCTGTGCCTTAATTAGGGGGATCAAAAGGAGGACAAAGGCCACCGGTGCGGAAGGTACAGGCAGTGAAGGCCACATGCCCAAAAGAACACTAATCGGTATCTTAGGCGACTAACAACTTGTGAATTCTACAAATTCAGAAGAAAATAAGAGCAGAGGGTTAGTGAATCAACAAAGAAGCAGGATAACATTACAAGACGTTACATAAATCCCCCCAAAAAGCTCCGTATCAGAAATGTATTAAATATGCCACATGGCATTAAAATACAATACAGAAAGACTTAAAAAAAAAACCTGAGATCATTAAACATTTCGCAATTTACATATCCCAAAAAAGGTCACGAGAGAAAACTGTTAATCCCTTTAATGAAACATTTAAACTAAGTTTCATATATTTAATGTGATATATATTTTTTAATTTTTTCAAAATCAGAAATTAAAAATATGTATTGACCCTTAAGTAGAGCAATTCTACCCAGACTCAAACTATTACTTCCAATTTATTCTTTGAAAGCACCATTAGAAAAACTAAAGTGCAAAAGTCATTGATAGAATATGGTTAAGAGAAAGCAGTCTTTAAAAATGAGCAAAGGAACTTTAATTTCCTTCTTCAAACTTTTCACGCTCTGATGTTTCTCAGATGTTATGCTGCATGCCTAGATTTAATCCTTTTGCTTCTACTTCTTCATACACTTTTAAATTATTGTTACATTCATGTAATCCACTAAGAAGCACCATGGTTTTTGTATTACTATAAAAATGTGTTGGCCTACAGAATTTTTCATATTAAGTATCAAACTAACATATACTGCTCTGATATTTGAATGTATCAACCAATAAGGCAGAAGTAACATTTTTTCAGTGTGAACATAACAATTTTTAAAATTTTATCTTTCAATGACAGTTGACATTCAATATTATTTTCAGTTCCAGGTGGAGAGCACAGTGGTGAGACAATCATATACTCTACAGAGTGATCCCTCCAATATCTCCAGTCCCCACCTGGCACCATACCTAGCTATCGCACTGTTATTGACCACATTCCCTATGCCATACTTCAGAACCCTGTGAATCTTCTACTCTGTCACTGCCAATTTGTACAGAAATGACTTTTCAGTGGAACATTTTTTCCCAGTGGAATTTTGATAACGCGAGTGATATGATAAAGGTGGTGCCTATTTACAGTAGAAGAAGAAGAAGGGGGGAGGGGGAGGGGAGGAAAGGAAAGGAAAGGAAAGGAAAGGAAAGGAAAGGAAAGGAAAGGAAAGGAAAGGAAAGGAAGAGACATACCTGTTGCCTTCTCTTCCTGAACAGGAACCTTCCACACCAGTGGAAGGAGTGTCAGGAGAAGAGTAAGAAGTTCTTCTCTGCATGTTAACGCCTGTATTAGAAATAAAAGAATCCTTCATGTTCTCGGGTCAGGAGACTCATTAATTACTAATACCTCGTCATAAATTTAACTGAAAAATCCTCTTTTTCTTGAAAGGTAGCATTTGAGACTGTAAGACGCAAATTAACCTATCTCAAATCCATTAAAGCGGTGATAACTTTTCAATTTATAAACCTTTCCAACGACAGAAGAATGTAAGAGTATCTGGCGGTATTTAGCATGTTCTTGCTGATTTTTTCCAGAAATAGCTGTCACAGCACCACGCACAATCCAAGAATTCCTCACCTATGAGAAAACAAATTTGCCAGGTGAAAGTGAAAGGTTAAGCCCCATCAATTAGCAAACAAATAATGTGAAGTTACTAGAAAAATGTAAAGTCTTCATGCAGTTAAATATGAGAGTCAGAGAAGACAATTCAAAAAAGAGAAGTCGATATTAATGAATAATATATAAAAGAAAGACTTATTAGTGAAGGCAATCCAGTATTTATTGATGGCACACTATGTCCACAGCACTTACTGTCTTACCCTTGTTGGAGGAGATGGTCCAAGCCCTGGAGAAGGTCCCCTCCTTTGGTCCATAAGACACACACACACAAACAGTTAAAGAACAGAAGGCAGGTAGCATGAGTAAGTACCCAGGTGTGGCACACGTGTTCAGTTTAGCAGTGCACAGGAAGGAGCCATCACATCAGTCAGAAGTGGGGACTGGAGCTACAGAGCTGGAGCTGGGACACCTGACACATGGTGGCCAAGGAGCTAATGACAAGTCAGGTTTAAATCCCTCACATCAGGGAGTGGGGAGGGGGCCGGATCTGCACGCCAGGAAGACCACGCTGGCCACCACACAGAGGACAGAACTGGGGACTGATCACTGGGGACTGAGAAGCTGTGAGAGAAAACTGAAATGACTCCAGCTGATGACCAATGGCTGTAAAGGAGGAAAGGAAGGTCTAAAAGGAGGTTTCTGGTTTGGGCCACGGGGTGACGGAAAATGTGTTCACCAAGACAGGAAAATCAGGGGAATCAGACTGGGGAAGACGACGCGGGCGCTCTTTGGAGGCACTGAGTCTGAGCTGGCTGTGGGACACCCAATAGACAGAGCTTTTTAGTAAACAGATAAATAGACCTGGAGCTTAAGAAGAAGACACAAAGGAAATAAAAAGAGTTGGGAGTCACGGAGCAGAAGTCAAGGACGGATGTCAGATGTCCTAGGGAGGGTACACAGAATGACAAGAGAAGCGTGAGGATGACGAAGCTCTGAAGAACACCACCAAAGGAATGAAGGGTGGCTGCCAGCAAAGGAGACGGAGCGGCGGCTCCCAAAGGAGAAGCGCAGCAGAGCGATCAGGGAGGGAGCAGTTCAGGAAAGAGCTGCCGCACTTCAGCTGTGGAAGATACGGTGATGGCATTTACGTGGTCACCGGTGGCCTGGACCTGTGCAGCTTTCATGGAAGCACTCTGTCCCTTCAGGCCAGTGACAACAGGCTGAAGAGTCAGAGGGAATGAGAAAGCAGACACAGCATGTGGCCTATTCCTTCCCGTGTCCTGACTAGGAAAAAGCTCAAAATTCTTCAAAAGTAAAATCTGCACTCCTTTTCGGGCTTGATAGGCCCTTGGTGATGGGTTTCCCAGGGACGTGTCCAGTTTCAGCTCCACCACCACACCTGACCCTCCCACAGGTCCGGCTGCGGAGGGTCTGCCGACTCCTCTGCTTTCTGTGCCTTCCTCACACACACTACTCTTGCCACCCTCCGCTTGCCTTCCTCCCAGCTGCCAAACTCCAGTTCACGCTCCAGGTCTCAGTCCCTCTAACCCCCTCGGTAAAGTTCAGTTTCATGTTCCTGCTTTACTTGCAGCCCAGCAAATGCCTTGCTGACCCGTTGGTGTCTGAGCACCCATTTCCCTCTTCTGTTCCAACGCACGTGGACTGCGCCTCACCAGGTGCCAGACACTTTGCATGCAACGGTGAACAAGGATGACAGTGTCCACACCCTCACAAAGTGGACACTCTAGTAGGGGAGACGTAAAATAATGGGTACAAATAAGTGTTCAAATAGAACGAGGAAAATTTAAAAGGGGAGGGGTGACAGAGTGATGACAAGCGGGACACTTCACAGCCTGTTCAGGATGGGCCACTAGAGCAGATACACTGAGAAGGAATCCATGCAAAGATTTGGAGGAAAAGGGCTCATAGGAAGTGTAAAAAGGGAACGAGGAGAGTGCTGGGAGGGAGGCTGGAGGGCGCAGGCCAGTGAGTGGGCACTGCCCGTCCTAACGCCGCCTCACGGGCCCTGGGCAGGAGTTTGAATTCATCTCCAGATACGATGGGAAGCTTGTCAAACACGCTTGCCAGTCTGCCCTCACAGCACAGAGTCCTAGGCGCAGGTCCCGGTGCTTAGCAATCATCCCCCTCTGCCACCAAATCCTGGTACACAGCTGGATTGTGATAAACACTGTCTGCATGAAAGATTTTAAATTCTGGCTTCAAAGTGAAAACTGTATCAAAGGGCCCCATTTCCTTGTTATTTACTTCAAAATTAACAAGTCTAAAGGTGTCTGGATAATACTTCCATGTATAGCTCAGACTTAGGAGGAACTTCAACATTTTTTAACATGCCAGCAAAACACACATGGTCTTAAAAATCTGTCCCCCAATTGCGGGCACGTAGTTCCTGTAGAGTCCTCCTGATCGAGTCTTGCCGTTGAGCAGATGAATGTGTAACATTCTAATGGAGCTCACAGAAACCTCGAGGGTGTGTGAAGTGCTCTGGACTCGCTGGCCTCATAATTGAGCCCTTGGTCCCCGTGAGTACACTGGCAAATCGTACTGCGTGAACAGGCACTCCTGCCGCCTGGCCTCTTCGTGGCCGTGGTCTGGAACTTCTCCCGCTTCTCCTCCCTTGGCTAAGGGCTTGCTGGCTCGCTGCCTTCAAGGCCAGCCCCAGCCATGCCTCCCGGGTGAGGCCTTTCTTCCTGCACCAGCCCAGATTACTGTCCTCCCCGCTCAGGAAGTCAGGCCCACTGCCCGCACTCTACAAGTGGAGTAGCTCTTCAAAACCGTGGGCCTTGGAAACCGAAAGAATGAGAGGGAAGCAAGTGCAGGTTTTGGTTTCTGCCACCTCTCCTGCAACTGCTGACCTGAGGACACTGTCACCTACCTCCCTGCTGCCCGACACGACAGTGGGGCACAATTCTTTACTTCACACCAGTCACCACCATTTCTAACACAATTCACCACGGAGGCGCTCTCTCTCCTCCACATCTATTATTTTTTCGGGGTATTGTTTATTCCCAGGTGTATGTATGCTTTTGAGTCCTAAAGAGACCACATACATAACTCCACCTTTTTATAAATTATAAAATCTTTTCCTCTCATCGGTGGACACCGTGGCAAATCAGAACTTGCAGCACCGTGTTCCAAACCAAGTAGTCACAGGACCCAGAGGAATGGGCGTTGCCTCGTACCATCCAAGTGGAAAGTTCTGAACACGCCATGTTAGGCAGTATATGCCACAAACAGATCCTTTCCCTGGCTAGAAATCACACCACTCCTCATTTAATACTTAAGGAAAGTGACTGTGCCATACCTGTTTAAATTCCTCATAGCAGTAATAACCAGTACAAGCAGTCTCCTTGGGCTGGTCATTTTTCCAGTTCAATTCAAGAAACGTATCTACGTACCTACCAGGGGCCTGGCACTGCACCTTTCACGAGTCTGTTGTTTAGCCTGGATTTTATATTAGTTGCCTATCCCCCTTGCCCTAGAGGTGGTGGTGCAATGAGAGAGAAGGGGCAAATGAGGTGGGAGAAGAGCTGAGACCCCAAGCCAGAACAGTATCACTGAAGCTGCAACGGCAGGCGGGCACCAGAGCAGTGGGCTTGGGACCTCAGGATGGCATGCTAAGAAACCCGGGCTGTAGCCAGAATGTTACTTTAATTGATATTAACAGTACTTAAATCAGCATTCTGACATGCTAATTAAATTTACTGCTCCAGACATAAGCAGAAGAGTAATATTTAAGACTTTTATTAGATTTTATAATTATTTCTAATATATGTTGATACACAGATATGAAATGTCTTCATTACTACTGTAAATAGAATCTTTTTTTCTAGCTGTGTAGCTATAGCGAAAGAAAATAATATGTTTGTCTTACGTTCTGTAACTTTGCTAAACAGTTTTCTGGATGATCTGGATTTCTCTTACACATTTGTTTAAAATTGGTATTTTTATTTCTCCACCACGCTCACATTTAGCAGTCATGGCTTTCATATTCCACTTCATTACCACATGTTTTTAAAATATGATATCAAACAGAAACAGTAATGGTTATTCTTATGTTGGTTCTACTGTAGAGCTTCTTATTAAAAATACTGGTTTTTACAGCACAAGGAATATAGTGATGATAATGGAGTACCTGTGTACGGTGCTGGGTGGGAACTAGACTTATTGGGGGGCTGACTTAGTAAGTCTAATCCCTGTGCTGTACACCTGAAACTAATATAACACTGAATGTCAATGGTAATTGAAAAATAAAAAATAAAAAATAATTTAAAATATATTAATTGGTTTTACTACTCTTTGTATATGAAACCCTCTATTCTTTATTTTTAGAGCTTTTGTTAAGAATAGAGGAATTTTGTCAAATATTTCTGAGGTCTCAGAAGAGTCACGTGTACTGTTTTTTCCACCGACGTCAAACATTACGCTAACAGTTTTTCTTGAATTAGACCACCGGCTGCAATGTTTTTTGCTTTTTGTTCTGTAAAGGGCCAGACAGTAAGTATTTTAGGCTTTCTAAGTCATATCTGTTCTCTGTTGCATATCCTTCTGTTTCTTTTAACAGCCCTTTAAAAATACAGAAACTATTCTTGGCCTGTGGACTGCCCCAAACCAGCATCAGCAGCAGTTGTGGCCTGCAGGCCGTGGAGTGCCTGCTCCCCTCCCAGGAAAAAAGTGGTTATGACCTGGCTGTACTGTCCTTTGTTAAGACTCCATAAGGACTTGTTGGCAGGCAAGAGTACAACTAAGAGTCTGGGGGGCATTACTCGACACAAGCCTCCGTGCCCACAGTAGAGAGGGGTCTGTCTCAAAAACAACAGATGTGGCTTTGGGGCAAGGGGTGAACTCCATTAAAATAAGAGCAAGCCCACATTTTTAAAGAAAGTTGTACTATCAAAAAATACTAACAGCTTGAACTAAAAGGGACACAGTTCAAAACAAATAGAATGTGAACAGGTATGCAAACAAGATAAAATGAAATTTTTAAAAGTATTTATAACACATGGTGTGCATATTAGTTCAGTTTTAGTATACTTTGTTGATACTAAAACATTGCAATTTTGTACCCTTTACATCAGAATTAACTCTCTCTATATATTCACAATCAGGGTATAGAAGAAATCAGAAACTACTATAACCAAATATAGAAACAAATAATTTTTATGTTGAAAGAGACCTTTAAATCACCCAATTAGATATACATATGTTACTGATGAGGATACTGAGATCTGGAGCAATTAAATATTAATTAAAGTAGTCGAACTACTTGACACTGGGGCCAAGATTAAAATCGAGGGTAATTGTTACTTTTTAAGCTGGGCAAAGTTTCTTTCAAAAATCTTGTTAAGGTCTGAGTATAAACTTCAACTCTTCCATCTTTAACCATTAAAAAGAACATTTTGTACTATTTAAGCAGAGCATTTTTTCCTAAGAATAAAGAGATTAGCATGCGTGTGTATAATAAATCATGACCAAATGAAGTTTAACAGAGACGTGCAAAATTGGTTCAACATTTAGAAAGCATCAGCATGGTTTACCCACATTAACAGAATTTTAAAAAGATATGGTAGTCTCAACAGCTACAGAAAAGGCATTTGATAAAATCCAACACACATTCAGAATGAAAGCTCTCCACAAACCAGAAATAGAAGAGAACATCCTCATTCTAATAAAAGGCATCTAAGAAAAACCCAGCGCTGACGCCACATCTGGTGGCGAAACACGAATGCTTCCCCTGAAGGTCAGACACAAGGAAGATGTTCCCTCTCATCACTTTCCTCGACCTTTGTGC
The DNA here is from genome assembly GCA_007922815.1 of Macrotus californicus. NCBI lineage: Eukaryota > Metazoa > Chordata > Mammalia > Chiroptera > Phyllostomidae > Macrotus > Macrotus californicus. The sequence goes on along the minus strand of VMDR010027589.1, from coordinate 2,804 downwards.
TAGAAGCCAGTGCAAAGGCAAGAAATTAAATAAGAGGTATAGAAATTGGAACGGAAGTAAAATTATTATTCACAGATGACATGATTGTGTACACAGAAATTACTAAGAGATCTACAAAAAATGTTTCAAGATAAACAGAAATAAATGAATTTAGCACAGGTCAACATACAAAAATCAACTGTATTTCTAAGAGCAAGAAACAGCAGGGACAAAGTTAAATGCCATTTCCAATAACACCAAATTTTTTTAAATATTTAGAATAAATTTAACCAAAAATAGGCAAGACCTCTACACTGGAAACCACAAAATATTGCCGAGAAGTCAGAGAAGACTCAAAAACAAAAACCAAACAGAGATTATACCATGCTCATGGACTGAGAAAGTCAACACTGTTAAGTTGCCAAATCTCTCCAAATTGATTCCTAGATTCAGTGCCGTCACAACTGCAATCCTAGAGGGCATTTATGGAGATTAATAAGCTGATTCTAAAATTTGTATGGAAATATAAAGGACCTAGAATAGTCAAACATTCTTGAAAATGAAGAGCAAACTGGAGAACATACACCATCTAATTTCTAGACTCACTATAAAAGCCACAGTAATCAAGATAGCATGGGATTAGTCAAAGAGTACATGACAGGTACATAAACTCACACATACACAGTCAATTGATTTCCAACAAAGGCGCCAAGGTTATTCAGTGGGGGAAAGAGAAGACTTCTAAGAAGAAATGTTGCTGGAACAAACTGGTACCTATACACGGAGGAGGGGCAGAAAGGAACCATAACGCCTACCTCACACCATACACCAGTATTAACTCAAAATGGATCAGATAGAAGTAAAAGTAATAACTAAAAAGCTCCTAGAAAAACAAGCAAATAAACATAGAGAGTATCTTTACAATGTCGGGGTTGTAAGACAAAGGTTTCTTAGACATGACACAAAAAGCACTATTCATTTCCAAAGAAAAAACTGCTCTTCTAAAGACTTTGTTAAGAAATGAAAAGGCCGGCCACAGAGAACATATGCACAATCCAACAAAGACTTTTATCCAGGACACATAAAGAACTACCACAGCTGAATAAACAAATGACCTGACTTCAAGAATGGGCATAACCCAAACTTAAAAAAAAAAAAATAGAAGAAAGAAAATAAGGGAAGCCACGCATTAATAACAAGCATAGCAAGTTTATATTTAATTTTTTGGGTTAACGTCAACATAGCCATGTGACTCTCCATGTATAATTAATATTCTTGTATAGTACAGTGACCAATGTCGATTTCATGTATTCTAAGAAATTATTTGTTTTTAAAATGAAAAATAATGGGCACAAGCCCTGGCTGGTCTGGCTCAGTGGATTGAGCACCAGCCTGCAAACCAGAGTCACTGGTTCGATTCCCAGTCAGGGCTCATGCCTGGATTGTGGGCCAGGTCTCCAGTAGAGGCACACGAGAGGCAACCATCATTGATGTTTCTCTCCCTCCCCCTTCTCTAAAAATAAATAAATAAAATCTTTTTTAAAAAAAGAAAAATAATGGGCATAAAACTTGAACATTTACAAAAGAACATATGGAAATGGCCAATAAGCACACAAAAAGTGCTCAATATCATTAGTTGTCAGAGAAATGAAAATTAAAACCAGTCAGATGCTATTTTATATTCCCTTCGACACTAATACTAAAAAGACTGGCAATAGGGAATGTTAGAGGGGATGTAAATATCCGTGGATTGGAGAGCATCAAGTATCAGAGAGGACGTTAGAGAGCATGGATTCCCACACACAGCTGGGACAATGCAGTGGCATGACCACTTCCACAGCAGTCTGGCCTGCTTCCAAAGTTAAACATCCTTTTGACCCCAGCAATTGTATGCCTACACATTTACCCAGGAAAAGTGAAAAACTATTCACAATAGCCAAATGGACATGACCCAAATGGTTAAACAGCAGGGGACATAAACAAAGTGTGGTGCCTTCTAGACAACAAGACGCCCGAGACAGAAAGCAGTGAGCTGCTGACTCACGCAAATGGGTGAACCTTCGACACACAAGGGCACGTTATGGCATGATTCCCTTTACGTGAAGTCTGAACAAGCAAAGCTACACTCAGATGCTAGAAATCAGAACACTGGTTTCTTACAGGAGGGCCTGGCAAACTTTCCAAGAGGATGGAAATGTTCTTGACAGTGATGTGGGTGGTGGCTCCGCAGGTGAATACATTTGTTACAAATTAGATGTCACTAAAGTCTGTTTAATTCGTTATATTACACATCAATTAATAAAGCAAAAGGATGGCAGTGGACTGGCGAGGGCTGAAATCGTCGCCCTCCCAGAGAACCCAAGTGTTCCTCCCACGAGCGATCCTCCTCGTGAGAAGCAGACAAATGCTTAAGGTTCTCCCGAAACCAACAGCTTGGAATCCGGCGTTCTGATTCTGCCTTAAATGATTAACTCTTGTGCAATAAAATTTCCCTGAAGGATCCAAATGATCGTTCTCCGTTCCCTGGTTTAAATAATTAAATACTGATAAGCCCTATTTTTAAAAGGCTATTAATTTCACTCTACTTCTACTGTTCCTACTATCACTGCTAGAAATATTCCCAAAAATAAGATAAAGGAAAAGAAGGGATTAAAAAAAATGTCACCATAGGGAAACATATTATTCAATGACGACTTGAATGATTGCAGTTAATAATACATGAAAAGTTATTTCATGACTTAACAGACAAAGCACAAAATCTGCAGAGATAAAAAGCAGGTTTAGTGTTTGCTTAGGGCCGAGGGGCCTGGGAGGGTTAGGAGAGA
>VMDR010027588.1:0-13510 GCA_007922815.1 Macrotus californicus | reverse complement strand
TTTGTGCTTCCTTTCCCAGCAAAGAAGAGAGACATTCTTTGTTTACATCCCAAAATTGGGTGCCTTGTACTTATTCAGGGCTTTACCATGGGCAAAGACTAGTGCCAACTTCTCAGTCTATAGGAAAGTTTTGTTTGTTCAACTAATCTACCAGAAGAAGATTCTAAATTCAATTTATTTGCCTTGTTTTATAAATAATAAATAACCTGCTTGCTCAGTATACTTTTTTCAAAATGTTACACAAAATGGAATATGTCAAAATAATTTTCAAATTTCATACTTATAACTATACAATCTCTAAAATGCAGCAAGATGTTGTCAAAGTATAATTTGCTTAAGAGTAATATTGTAAGTTGAGATTTGCACTTGGCTATAATATACATTTGTCATTTCTTGGACAAGTTTTTTGTCAACTCCCTTCTGAATTATGTTTCTTAATTCTCTTCTGTTTTATTTGTTTTTTATTCTGTAGTTTATTACTGAAATACATTGTCCTATCCACCCCACCCCACCCCACCCCACCCCACAATAAAAATCTCACTCAGATCTCCCATTCCTTCCTTTCATCCCCCAGACAGTCTTGCAAAAGTTCTCCAGAATTCACTTCCTGCTGGACATTTTGGAGTGTGTCCATTGGGTGACCAAGTGAAAACCACCAGGAACTTTTGTGGAGAAAATGGAACGGGGTGAAGGGGTCCCAGGAGGAGCTTATATGAAGGCCTTGGCCACTTGCTCATAGAAAAGCTCAATCTCATCATCTGGAAAGGTAGAGGTGAACTCTCCAGATTTGGAGCCCTGTGACTTCTGGCTTTTCCCAAAAGTAAAATCACCTTTGAAAGGGAAGAGATTTCAGACCATCAAGAGATTCGGGAAAATACCACAGAGCAACTGATGATGATTGGGAAAACCATTTGAGGTCCCAAGGTGCCTACATTAAAGGGGACTGAGGTGTAATTGTCCTATTTACAATGTTTCTTGTGTCTTATATCTTCTTGAATAAATGTCTCTATTTTTCATATTACATGGCTGGATATCTTCTGGACTGACCTTGTATGTACAGCTCAGCTATGTTGGATTCAGGGCTCAGAGCTACCACTTGGGGTACCTGGGAGGGCACAGCACTGCCTCCAGAAATTCCTCAGTCTTAGTGTCTGTGTGCATGTCAGTGCCATAAAGCAGAAATGGGAGCCGCCCTTCTGAGTATAGCTTCCATACCGTCGGTTTGCCTCTTAGTGTCAATGGTGATAATGTTGAAGGTGACTCTTTTGAGTCAAAGTACCAAGAACAGTCTCGGGGAGAAGGGACAGTTCCCAAACTTGGCCCCATCACTGCCAGCCTTTTTCAGCCTGGCGATTGTTCTGCAGCCATGTTTGTGACAGGGACTAGGAAGCTGCCTTTACTGGAGGGTCTGGAGGGATACTAGGCTGGGGAAAGCAGGTCTCAGACTCAGGGAGTCTCTCCTCCCCAGCGAGGACTGTCTTCTTAGCAAATTCTAGCCCCACCAGACCCGCACTCCAGACTTGGTGCCCCACTAGCCCAGCAGACCTCACATCCAGCTACTTCAGCTCAATTTCCTCTAGGGCTGGATTAGGGAACTCTTCTGTTTTATTTGAATAAAAAATTGACCTCCATCTTCAATAGACATGATAAAAAGAAATGTTCTGTCTGGAAAGATCCACAATATGAGCCCATTCTTTTACTATCCAGTCCTGTAACATTACCTTGGGTATTTTTATCCTAAGCCAATCTTTCAATATTTACTTTATGTATGTAAACAACATATGTTTCTTTTAGAAATGCTACATATATTCCAAAAAAGCAGTAACTCTGATGCCCACTGCTGTCATTCCACTCTTAAGGGTTCTAATCCAAGTTCATGGATGACTAGAGACACCGTCCTCATCCTATTGGGTTTATTATGAATAACACAAGGATAATGACACTTGTAATTACTACCGGACGGCTTGCCATCCTCTTTGAAGTTTCCCAAAGCTGGATGCCCCAAATATGTGCTTATAATTGTTTATTAGTTGGTCAGATTACAAAGCAAACCTTAGCTCAAAATAAAATGGCATTTTTTTTCATTTTTTTAAAATTTGAGTTACAGTGTTTCTAAGTTAAACACAGAGTATAGTACTCATATGCATAATAGAAATACATGAGCTATTTGCATGAAAGTACCATTATAAATAGAAGTCAACCTATAACAACTTTTGTTTTAGATTTATTGGAAATAATTCAATGTTGGAAATATTCAAATCCCATTAAATAAAGAGATTATTTTCTTTAGAAGGCAAATCGTATGTTTCAATGATGATTCAAAAAGAATCATTTCAAATTGCTTATCTTAAGATTTTGGAGAATCTAATGTCTAAAGCCCTATGTGCTCGCTGGTTTTCTCCTTCCCCTCCACATTATAGATTAAATGTCATAATATTGTTTTGAAGGTTGTTGTCCTCCTTTCTTCTGACTCCACATCCTATTTTTATATAGTAAATTTGTTGACAATTTGACACCCCAAACTCTGTGTCTATTTTCATCTATCTCCATAGTAACTACATTCAGCACAACGTAAAACTTTAAATGAAAGACAAAAATATATAACTAAGAAGAAATTGTTTTCTAAGTGCTGTGAGCCAGTCCAGTAGTTTTGCGATGAAGTCCATCATTAATGTCTAGATAATGTAATTAGGTGTATCCTTTAATCACCCTTTTGGGAGAAATGACATAAAGCTGACATACAAAATTATGCATTATCCTAAAAGATTGCTTAAGATATAATGGTAAAGACTAAATAATTGCACAGGCTGAGATCCAAAGGGAAGGCAAATCATGAGGTCAGATGTTGCTTCCCATGACTTCAGCAAAACTGTTACAGCACTTCCCCCCCCAGGAACAATTCACCTTCTCAGCAGGAAACTCATTAGAACACCCCTGAGTCACTTGCAAATTGTTCTATTATAGATGTGACGTCAACTCACCTCCACTACAAACACAGTCCCAACATTTTTCATTGTAAACAGTTAAAGCCACATATGATGATTTCATAGGACTGAATGTTCTTTTGATAGCTAAAGATGACAGATTCCAGAGGAGATTTCTCCAACCGACAGTAACTCTGTAGATGCTTGCTAGGAAGGCTGACCAGCACAAAATAGTAACTTACAGGTTTACATGTTGGTTTCCCCAGCACCCATCATTATAATGTTCAAGTGTTGTAACACATCAAACATTACAACATAATAGACTGCCAAAGGCTTACACAAACTACAAAGCCAAGCTCTCTTTGGTGAATGATTCAGATAATTACAATGAAATTAACATCAACAACATTTATACACTGAAGTAATATTAAACTAAACAAATGAAGCTTTACTGTGTGGAAAAAAACCCATAAGATTCTGACCTAGAATCGTAGAATCCAATAGTTGAAAAGAACCTTAGAGTTCATCTAGTTCAGCCACCCACCTGATGCAAAAATTTATTCCACAGTGTTCTTGAGAAGTGGCCATTCGGACTCTCCTTGTTCATGTCCAGTACCCAGGCGTATATTATTGCTATTGAGTCAAAATTTGCCTTGCTGAAACTTCCGCTCATGATTCTGTTTTCTAGCACTTTTAAATCAATTCTACCAGTCTCTGTATTGTTTTTAAAAAAAAATACATAATAATAATAATCGCAAGCACTTATTCAGTACTTACTATGCGTCACGTTGAACTAGGTATTTATATGAACCATCTTATTTATTTAGTGATTTTAAGTGTAAACTCTGGAGCCCAACTGTCTGAGTTAGGATTCTGGCTCTGCCATTTATTAGCTATATGACACTAGAAAAGTCATTTAACCTCTCTGTGCTTCAGTTTCTCAACTATAAAATAGGAATAATAATAATAATGTCTACATGATAGGGTGGTTTTGAAAATTCAATGCTAGCACATGCAAAGCATTTAGAATAGTGGCTAGCACATCACAAAGACTATAAAAAGACTACTCATTGTTATTGTTATTTCTCTTCCCATTTTACAGGTGAGAAGATAGATTTAGTTTAGTAAAGAGTTAAGGCAAAATAAGTTTGGGATTTTCAGTTATTGTTAAATCACATCTGGAATAGATTTATTATCTGATGTACTTGCTATTTCTGGTGTAATTGTTCTTCCATTTCGCTTTGTATATTAGTCTATTTAAATTGATTCAATTCTGGGACTTTTTTTCAGTGTTTGATTTGTGGAACCAAGAGGATGCTTCTCCAAAAGAAGCATTCCTAATGTTACATTCTTTAATGAAACAAAATCATCCAGTATTAAACCAAAGATAGTAAATTTTTGGTTGGAAAACTGTATTATAAAATGTATCAAGAATCATAAAATTGTTCAAAACCTTTTATTTAATGATCCTACTCCTGGAAAGTTATTCTAGGGAAGTAATTGAACAAAACAGGTAAGCTACATACCCCCAAAATCTTCCTTACAGCATTACCGGCTCCAAAATATACTAGGGGTAGAGTTAGGTAAATTATGGTAAATAAACATTAAAGGAAATTATGTAATAGTTATTAAATAATTATTATGACATATGAAACATAGAAAGAAGTTTATAGTAAATTTTAAAAAGAACCCAAAATTGAGTTAAAATGGAATTATCAATATTAAAATGCTTAAAGATGGAACTGGGAGAAAATGGAAATAGTTCTGTTAAAATGGTACAATCACTGGCTCACTTCAAATTTTTTTTAATATTTATACAATAGGATACTACACAGTAGTGAAAATGAGTTAAAACTACATGTATCAATATGAATAAACCTTGAGCAAAAAAAATTTTGGTAAGATGGATATGACCTAACTGTATTTATGCCAAGTTGTTAAAATGTATAAATGCCATACCATATATTGTTACAAACACACATACACATGTGGTAAAAATTTAAATATCTGGATAGGTACAATAAATACCAAATTTAGACTAGTAATTACCTCTGGGACTAGGAAGGGAAATTTATCCAGGGGAAGATTCAACAGGAGAGAATACTTCTTATGTTGGATAGAGAGTGAACCGGTTATTTAACAACATTGCCTTCTACCAGTGGTTCTCAGCCCATCTGAGAAGTTTATTAAAATACAGATGTCTGGGCCCCACCACTCTAGATTCAGTTCGATTGGTTTAGAGTAAGACCTGGGCATCAGCACTTTGAAAAGCTCCCAGTCAATTCTAATGGGCACTCAGAGTTGAAAACTAATGTATTTTGGGTATAGCTAAAATATATAATAATGAGTAAAACTGATCTTTAATGCTGCTATATTGTTTTAGCAATAAAAATACAAGGATTTAAATTTATAGATATGTAGATACATACACACATATCTTAGATTCTGCTTAACTCATAAAATTAGAGAACACCACAGCTCTCCAAGTCCAGGTATCCATGGGCTTTCTGCTATCCACAGTACAAAGAACCAGCATGTGCATTATGCAAGAGTGGAAACCAAGCCCAAACAGATCAGGGAAACAGTACTGTTTAAATTGTCGTGCCAGCAACAGCACCACTGAAAATGAAACCCCCACAGTATTGTCTTCCCTGCAGAGTGAATTTCATCAGAGCTCCCTTGTGGAGGACTTCTATGCCTGTGGCTTCTTCCTCCTCTGGGCCTCTCTCTGACTGTAATAAAGGAGAGAAGAGAAAGAAGCCCATCTGTTATGTCTCTGCAAGGCAGGCTTGTCAGATTGCCATGATGTCAGGCCAGCAGCTAAAGTGGCAGAATCATCCTGTGGGGCAACAGGGAAGAGAAACAGTCACCTTCTGAGGCAATTGAGGATGGTCTTGAAGTCAAGAGCCAAAGACAAAGGGAGCTACAGTGGCTGTGTCCTGGCCTCAGGTTACTCAGATGAGCAAGAGGAGCTCCCTGGTTGATGACAGGTCTTCTCCTCCCACTCACCAGCTGTTCACCCTCTGAAGCCTCCCCCTCTTCTCTGTTCCTCTCCTTCAAATTCTTTATATGGAATTTTGTCCTCATTCTTCTCCAGGTTTTCTTTAGAAACCAGAGTAGGGAGAATAGTAGACAGAGATGAAGTCATAACTTTTATGGCAAAAACAAAAATAAAAAAACAAAAACCAATTAAATAAATGAAATGTAGAAATAGTAGGGGAAAATTCAAATTAATAGAATAATCTTTATAGATTGAAATGTGGTTCCTTAGCAACTTAAATCAGGTGCTCTTAAAGGGAAAAGAAATGCCATCTTTTGGTGAAAACAACAACAAAAACACCAACTCACTTTTGCAGTATTTACTGCACAATCTGGCATCATTGGAACCTAAGTTTTAACTGGACAATTGACACTTGAGGTTCTGTTAGTCCAGAGTTCCAGCATACCAAACTTTGGAAATATTTTCACTAAGGGACTTGAAAATCCCACTGGATCATGAAGGATTAAGTATTGGATTAAAAAGAAAGAAGGGACATAGGGAATGAAAACACCATTGCTGAAATTCATTTTTATTAAATATTCCAAGATTTTTAAATGGAGATATTTCAATAAAATATCCTGGCTAAGAGAAGTTAAGGAGTGCCATAGTAAAAAAGACTTCCTTTTCTTAGGAAAGGAATTTGTATCAGCAAGTGGTTTTTATGGTCCAGGTGTAGGAAGAAGTTCATTTGTGAAGGCTCAGAAAAGAAGCCCCTCAATTTTCTCTAGACTGAAGGAACAGTGATTAATTTTGAGGTGTTACAGATGAGTGAGCATGTAAACAAACATGGGCAGAAGTAGGAAAGTAAGGAATGCTAGCTACCACTGCTATTATGCTGGCATACAATTTTTTAAAAAATTTATTTCTCCAAAGCTAATCACCCTAGCATCAGAAACAAAAGCTGAGGTATTAAGCTCTGTACCAAGAACAGTTTCAATAATGTTTATTACATTGGTAAACAAACTCAGAGACAATAAATCAAGCCATGTTTCAGTGCCAGTGAAAAAGCAATGTTTGCCAAAAAGGCCCCAATAACAAGGCAAAAATTATTTTCAAACTACTAAAGGAAGTCTAACTATGAAGACTAAAGAAAACTAAAACCTCTAGAAAGGGAAGAGAATAAAGCAATTTACTATTTTAATAAGTATTGTAGTTATTTTTAAAGAAACAGAATGCTTTAATGACTAATGTATCCTAGTGATTCTCTGGAATATGTGATGAAATTATCTAACAAGAATATGGCTCACAGGTAATTAGTCATTTATACAGTCATCAAGAAAGGAATGCCAAGACTTTCATATAAACTGATGTCTTCAGAAGCAAAGACCAGTCAGACAAGTTCTAGGTAGAAAGAAAAATAAAAGCGAACAAAAGTACAGACTGAGATAACATGGAGAACATAAAGCCTGTCAACAGAGAGAAGACATATAATTATTTGTCCCATGTGAATTAAAAACTCACAATCTAATTAATTTAAAATTCAACAAATCAATCAAATAAATTAAAAACTCAGCAAAACCTATCCATTATCATTTAGGTATTTAAATATACTACTTCATCCATATCATTCTGAATTATAAACATGACAATAATAGTTTATATCAGCGACCTTCAATCAGTGTGCTGCTGGAGGCACATTGGTGTACAGCAAGAATTATTTTTTTTAAGATTTTATTTTATTTTTTATTTTTAGAGAGGGGAAGGGAGGGAAAAAGAGAGGGACAGAAACATCAATGTGTGGTTGCCTCTCATACACCCCCCACGGGGGACCTGGCCCACAACCCAGGCATGTGCCCTCACTAGGAATCAAACCAGTGACCTTTTGGTTCTCAGGCTGGCACTCAATCCACTGAGCCACACCAACCAGGGCCAAGAATTTTTAAAACATGTAATACCTATTTAGACAGAGGCACTGACCTCTTTTCCCTTAGAGTATCAAATAAAAAAATGACAATAGAGTATCAAATAAAATAATAACATAACAATAACTGCCTGGTGTGAAAGAATCAAAATTACACTTTTTTTGGTCAAGTTGGCAAAGAATAAATGTTTTGGTGTGTCGCAGAATTTTACTAATTAGTTTACGTGTGTCATGAAATAAAAAAGGTTGAGAATCTCTAGCTTATACACATGAGTTTCTTTCACATCAAGATATAAAATGGCATCTCATTAATCTCATACTACTGTGAGGAAAACTGAAAATGTGATGAGAATATCGACAGTAAGCATACATGCTCTAGAACACTTTTCAAATCTTAGGGCACAAGTCTTAGGCCATGTTCAAATTGTTTGTCTTCCTACAATGGCATTGAATTCATCTTCTGTATACTCATTATAATGCAGACTTCTTAAGTCTGGGGGTATAGACAGGTAAAGATGGTACATTAATACCCAGTTAATATCAGATTAATCCATCTCAGGTCCCATTCTGAGACGAACCTTTCCACCCCAGTATTGCTTGGAGGTTGTATCTCATTGGTGGTGTCTACCAAAACAGTTTAGCTCTGCTATATTCATTCATTCATTCATTCATTCATTCATTCTTTTACTTATTCATTCACTGGAGATTCCAAGGGCCGTCATGAGGGAACATTAGCCACACACACTTAATCACCACCATTTCCTACAGCAAATACAATTTCAATTTCAATTCAAGCTCCCTAATCTCCAATCCCAGGCAGACAATCACCCCTAAGCCATTTCTCAATTAAATTCTGGAGACAGCACTACAGAATGCCTTGGACCTTCACAAACATTTTTAAAAATTATTTTTGTTCTTTCCTTAAAGTTAAGTTTATTGGGGTGCTATTAGTCAATAAAATTATGTCAGTTTCAAGTGTACAATTCTATAACACATCATCTGTATATTGCATTGTGTGTTCACCGCTCAAAGCCAAATCTCCTTCTGTCACCATATATTTGACCCCCTTTACTTCCCCTCCCCAACCCCTTCCATCTCATAACCATACAACACCATACTGTTGTCTGTGTCAATGAGTTTTTGTTTGTCTGTCTTATTTGTTCATTTGTTGTTTTCAATTTTTTATTGAATTTATTGGGGGTGACATTGGTTAATAGGGAACTGGTCTGCGTGGCAATGGCGAATGTAGCTCAGCCCTGGTTTGGAAAACTGACAGGCATGAGGCAGCACATAGGAGCCAGGCCCACTGATCGGCTTTGCATTATATCTAGGCTGCTGTGAGGCTTGCTTTTGCTAAAACTCCCTCACCCTGAGTTAAGGCAGCAATGTGTAATGCATATCTTTGAAGTAACTTCCTAGAGTCTGTGCTAAACCTCCCAAGCACAGAGTGTAACCAGTTCAATCACTTTTTCCCTTGCATTTGCAACATTCTTTTGTTTGTTATCTGTAAGAAGTAATCAGCAACATCCTTTTCTTTGTTATCTGTAAAAGGTAATCACCTAAAGCAAATCTGTGCACAATGAATGAGGACCTTCCTTGATGTAATGTTCCCAGAAAAGCAATAAAAGCCTGTCCAGGCAAGGGTAGGGTGCTGTCTTACTCAGAGAGTGGCCATGCCATCCCTTTTCTCCACAGGACTTCTGCAGTCCAAGTGAATTTGTTTGTCGTATCCACAACAGCGCGGACACTGCTGGTTAGAGTCCCCATCACTGCATTGTGCACTCACCACCCAAAGTCAAGTCTTTCAGGCACTATTTATCTCCCCTCTGCCCTCTTCCACGTCCCCCCACCTACCTTTCTATCTGGCAATCACTGTACTGTTGTCTGTGTTTGGGGTTTTCTTTTTTTCACTTAATCCCTTCACTTTTCTCACCCAGTCCCTGAACCCCTCTCAAGCATTTCTTCTCAGGCACTGGGCTGGACACTGGGGATAGGGCTAAGATCAAGCTCGGCCCAAGTTTCTATCTTCAGGACTGTAAAGTTGGGGGAGTATATGCTTGGGCTGAGGTGGGAACAAGATGGAATCAGGAAGATAATTCTAATTTATCAAGATTCTTAAACTGGGAAAGACCTAGAAAAGAAACCATGATGTAAACACTCCCTAAATATTCGCAATTTAGCAAAACCAGAACCTATAATTAAAGTAGATACTCACAGTGTGCCTTTCAGAAGTGATAATTAACAGTTATTCAGCATGTAAATACATAAATGGTTCCTGATTTCCATGTGTCTAATACTGATTGTGTCTCTAATACAGAGGAGAACACTCTACAAACAGATTGAAACATTTTCAATCAGGTTAATTGTGGCTTCAAAGAGAGGTGGAATAACCTGCTGAAGAACACACTGCTAGTAACAGGGGATGACAGGATTCTAGTCCTGCCAGTTCCGCCCCAGGCCATGGACCCTTAACCACCATTCTGCATGAGCTGTTTATGCCACTAGTTTCTCATTCTGGAAACCTTTACAATGTAATAACAAGAACTACTTTGGAGGAGGTGTTCTCTGTGATATAATGAAAATCATTTTTGACTGAAAATTAGCTCTGTGAACAAGGACAATCAATATCTTCACCTCACCACCTCTCAGTTCCCTCATCTAAAAAAATGCTGACATGGAACTTAATGGTCCCAAAAGTCCCTTTCATTCACAAAATTTAAGGCTTTAAGAAAAATATGTTCTGAACTAAAGATTATATATATTAAAGGGTATGTCATAATTTAAATTATAAATCTTGGTTTATATGACATGTTTCAACTTGAGTATACCTTAAGTGAAACCCCACAGGACTTTTGTTTGTTTCATAGAGGGCTTTAAAACATTGAATTTTGGTAATAATCTCAACTTAAAAATGATCTCATTTAATTCACCCTTTGCAATGCCTTGGACTCATGAAGCTCCTCTTTTGAGGCTGAGCAGATACAAGCACTTTCTGACTGGCATCTGGATACCTCCCCTGACATTATGACATACAGGTAGTGGTGATTGCCAGTGTTGACAGGAAATGGAGAGTAGCGGAATGTAGGAAGGTAGGAATGAGATAGGTGGTGGCAGAGGAGAGGGTGGGACCCACCTGACAGAGTGACATCCCCAGCTGCCCAAGCTCATGATCAGTTGTTGACTTTGTATAAGGGAAACAAGCTTCACACATACTAGTATGTAAGTGGTTACCAATTTATACACAGTGTGTAGTGATTCACTCAGCCCTTCTTCTGGAGTTAATGTCCCCCTTTCTCCTTCTCTTACTCCAATTCTTGACTATACTTGCTTGAATCCCTTCCTAGACAGTAGCTTAGAGTTAGGGCACCCCTGCTTGTGCAGGAATGGTGACAGAATACAGTTACAAAGAGAATTCTGATATCTTGAGTCTCTTAAGCTCAGAAAGACCAAGAAAAAGATCCCAGAGGATGACATCTCTAAATATTCTCAGTTGTGTAAAGTTGAACCCTGAAACAGTACTAGATACCCATAGTGTTAATAGCTAGCATTTACTGAGAGCTTACCAAGCACCAAGCACTGTTCTAAAGAATATATATGTACTAATTCTTTGTTTCCCCCAACAGTCCAGTGAAATAGAAACAATTATCCTATATTATAGATGAATATAGGCACTAAGAAGTTAGTTATAACTGAGTTATAAATTCAAGTGGTCTAGTGCCAGAATCAATGCTCCTAATTACCACCCTTTACTACCAAGGTGTATAAATTTTTCCCTGGAAACCCAGAATCCATCTTGTAAAATAAGAAAACCAAGGCCAGCGATGTTCAAAGGCTTGCCCACATCCACATAGATGGTTAAAGGAATAGCCAAGAAAACCCTTATTCCCAACTTCTAGAACAGTAATTCTCTACTTTTTGCTGACTCCAATGGGGTTGGGAGTTGGAGACCTCACAGGAAAATGTCTTGAGTATCTTATTCATGCTTTCTGCAGAGCTTGTTCCTTGTCCTGACCAGTTCTGCTGCTCTTCTCTATGAAATTCTGGCTTTCCTAATGTGGCCTCCAAAACATACTCTGGCTGAATATCTCCATCAGCAGGGTCCAAGCAAGGGCCGATTGCCCTTCCTGAGATGGTATGTCCACTTTTAAAGAACAACAACGACAACCACAAAAACACTACAAAAACCCCACACAATAGCCACTCTGAACAGAATTTGCCCCAACTCTGATGAGCTTTACTTTTTTCAAAGTCTCCCTCTTCCTCTCCCTCTTTCTCATATCCGTGCATGCACCACAGTGTGCAGGCTCTTGAACCATACTGAAAAGGTCCTAGTTCCACTTCTACTACTTACCACTGAGGAGGCTAAGGAAAGTTACTTAGCATTTCTGTACCTCAGCTTCTTTCTCTGAAAAAATCAAGATAATAAACCTCACAGGATCATTGTGAGGACCTGTTGTGCGTTAATATCTATCAAGCACTTAACGTTAGATATTGTTATAGGTAACATTAGTTCTGCAAAGTTAACCTACACTGAGAGATGACTTATAAATGTCTTGCTAATAAAACTTCAAAAAAATCTCTCAAGTCCAATCAATATGTAGTTATATGTCTGAGATAGTCCAGGAGAGCCCAGCATGAGCTCCAGTATTCCAAGATCTGGGGCTCTCCAGTCTTTCTCTCCGTGTAACCTAAAGATGTGCCCTTCATTATTCCAGAGCACTGTAGGGGTGAGTATTACATGAAACACACACACACACACACAGGATACCATCTAAGGAAAAACAGTAATTCCCAAAGGCAATATACTAAGATAAGGTATATTGAGAACAAAATCTCTCTCTGTATATATATAAAATGACCAACACATAGACCCACATCTACAGTGGAGATGGTTAGCATGCACATTACTGTTCAGTTGTAGTAGCATCTCTCTGTTGAGCTCGTTCCAAGCTTAACTTACCCAGCTCATTGTCCTGTGCACATACCAAGCCCAAACTCTGTAATTGCAGCCTTTTTATTTTCTTCTTTACAAGATTAGATTCTGCAGCAAGAACTCTCTCATCCCCTATGTTAATTTCTGCAAAGTAATGATGGCAAACATGAGTTTATATAACTCTTTGTGCTGTACCCAGTCCCCAAGGAGTCAGAGGTTGGGGATACAAAATTTATTGTCCAAGTCATGTTAATTTCAACATTTTTGTGTGTCTTTAGAAAAATTTCAGCATATTTGTTTTACTCAAATACAGTATAACATTTATGTACATGTACATTGCTTTTTGTGTTTTAGCTGGTATATTAACATATCATAAAATATGCCAAACAAAATCATGATAAACTTATTGATTTAGAGGTGCTTAGCCTTCTCAATAAATTCATATCTGTTTGTTTCAAATGCTTCATCTTCCTGATTAAACAATAAAAATAATTTGAGAAATTATCAAAATCAATCACTACTTGAAATGCATAGCATTGCCTTCTCTAAGTAAAACCATGTATATCTATTTAAAAGTTGAGAACCATATTGTGGTTAAATCAAGTAACAGATAGGAAGCTGCAGTCAAACTTCTTACATTCCATCTTCCTGAGTAGTAATTTCAATGTAAATAAATTTTATTTAAATCAATTCCATCCTAAATTATATGCATAAATGCAATCATCATGAATAGCAGAATGAGCAGATTCAGA
>VMDR010027587.1:0-13519 GCA_007922815.1 Macrotus californicus | reverse complement strand
TGTTTTCAAAGGGGACCGTAAATACACTCGTGCTATTAACTATAATAACAAACAACAATGACACATTTCTGTCCCGTAAAATAGTAGAATAATTGGACTTTTTCTCTTTCCATTTCCAATAATACTTCTCTGAATTGCCTGCAGCCTTTAGGACATTTTCCTTTTCTTTTACGCAGTGGTAATACTAAGTATATTCAAACATAAATTTCACTTTGGCTTGTACTCTGCTCTTATCAAGCCCACATTACACTAATTTTGATGTCATTCCAACATCATGATCCAGCAAAGATCTGCGTTGTAAAAAATCTTAGTTAATAGTTATAAACAATTCGTTTCCTCTCTAAAAAATCTTAAAAACCTCAAAAATCATCTGTCACTTGTACAACAAGGAGTTCCAATCCACAAAATTTGATCTTGAAGAATTAAACTGACCACTCGGGCAAACATCTAAATAAATGTCTAGCAATCATTTGCCACAACCACTCAGAGATCATGTGTTTTGCAGCTACCATGGGTTGAGTACTTACTGAATGCCAGACACCATGCAGTTTACTCTGTGGATCTCAATCATGCTGAGGTCTGAATTCAGGCACACTGGATACACAAAACAGAGGAAGGGAAGATGCCACCCATAGGTACCATTTATTAAGCTCTTATGGGCCAGGCTGTGGGGTAGCTCAAGACATGGCCCCTTTACCACCTCAGAGAACAGGTGTCTGGCCAGCAGCAATAAGGAGTGATGAAAACAGCCTGTATCTGGAGTCCCAGCCTTCTCAAGGTCCCTGTGTTTATCACAACCTGGTAGCATTTTCACATATTACCATGGCTCCCTCTCTTCTTCCACTGCTCCCCTAACCCAATAAGTAGCACCAAGACTGGAGATGGGGTGCGGTCTTTCTTGCACCCATCTGCCATCTTTGCTGCACTCCCCCGTAATGTGAGGAAATAAATAGTATGTCCGCAGCATGTCCACATCTGCTGGTCCTCTCAGTGGTTTCTTCTGGAATACCATGAACATAAGTGCAGTGTAACTCCCCGGTTTGGAGCTCCTGCATGAACAGGCACTTTACAGACATTCCCCCATTGAATCCTCACAGACAGAAGAGGAAAATAGTATCAGTTTCTCCCCAGTTTTCAGAACAAGAAGCCAAGATGAGGAGAAGGGAAGCCATTTGCTCAAATTTGCATCAAGTGGGAAACCGAGATCTTGAACCCTGAGTCTTCTGACGTATTATCCAGCTTCTATCAAATTTGCATCACTTGGAATGAAAGCATAGCTCCCAATCCTAACACAAATGATCTAGCAGAGGAAATGAAGCTCCCTCCCAAAATAGGCAGGCGTGTACACAGACACACACACCTGAGTTGGTCTTGGTTTTCTTCCCTAAAATTTGAACTGAGAACATGAACCTGCTAATGAGCCCTTGTTTACCCCTGGGTGTCCCACAGTCTTTCAGGCCATTAGGCATCAATTACAATCCAAATCTGTGCTGTCAATGGCTGCAATCATCTATAATTCAGAAAAGCCTTCTCCAAAAACCCACAGACTGTCAATTACCTTCTGTGCTTCACATGATTAATTAACCAAGTCAATCAACAAGTCCTTAAAACTGAGTTGAGATCACCTGCAAAGACATTTCTAATCAGCCATCTCTGAACGGTGCATATAATACATGGAATTATGGGGGTGATTTTGCAACTGCTTTTCCAGTCTTTGGGGAGCCAAAGGTGGCTTCTGACACAGTGAATGGGAAAGGGCAAATTTTGAGAAATTTTGGTAGCACAGGAAGGCTCTTACTTGAAACTATTAGCCAAGGAGTTGTGACAGCCAATGTGACACTCTATCAGGATCACCACGATATACAGAAACATGACAAATGGAGAAAATATGAGATGACTATTGCGAGAAAAACCAATGGGAATTGGACCAGACTGGATTATACAGTTTTTATGGCCTGACAGGAGGGGGAAAGGCAGCATAGATGAAGAGAAGAGAATGTGTGTAAGCTTGTAAAATTGAGGGAAGATTTTTCAAAGACACTTGAAGCTGGTGGGAAGGCAATAGGTTATATTGATTAGAGGATTCGCTCTAATTAGAAAGTTCTCTCTAATATTGGAAAAACATTAGGTTAGCTTATAAATATATAAAATGCTTTTGGTTAGAACAGTGGGAAGAAGATATTAGAACTTCTAATAATGTTTACTTTTACTTGAAATTAAGAAAGAAATTAAGCTACAAGGATATCTAACACATGATTGGCAGTGGAATAAGTACACAGCGTATAAATGAATATGCAATAATTTGGGTGTATAATCAAACATTTTTCTGCTAGCGAGGAGGCTCTCTAGCAAGTAAGATCATTTATATGTGAATATCTGTGTTTGAAAATAGTCTAAATGTTATGTTGGTAAAAATAAAATGTACCAGAACAGATAAATACAGGGTTAGGTATTTACATAGTAGAATATTAGCTGTTAAAATCAATAAACTGAATTTAGATAAATCTCAAAAAAAATGTGGAATGAAAAAAGCAAGCTGCAGCATAATGTGTTGAGTGTGATTCCATTTATGTATAGTTCTAAAAACATGCAAAACAATATCCTATGTTGTATATTAACATTTGCATATGTAAAAAGGCTATAACATCAAGAATAAGAGGAGTGCTTGCCAATGTCAGCGTATGGTAACACCTGGGAGAACATTAAAGGTACGAGATTAGAGAAGACCACAGAGGAAAATCTGAACAAAGCATTGGCATTTGTTCACTCTAGGAGATGGGAGTGGCTGCTTGCTAGTTTATTAAATGAGTATATACTTTTTTGTGTGTTCAGAATATTTCACAGTAATCAAAGAAATGAAGTGTGCTACATTGCTGGGTTGAGGAGAATGTATCCTGGACCGCCACAATGTGGGGAGGCTACAGAGACTTTACTTTCTTGTGACCCAGGAGTGAGATGAGCTGAAACAGATGCTCAGCCAAGGGAGAGAGAGGGTGCAGCTGAGACCAAACTGTGCTGCCACCACTCTGGGTGGATCCTGTGTGGGGGTCTCTGTTCATGCTAATTGAATCATAATAAGCAGAGCCATGTACTAATGAAAATTAGTGATCTGGAGCAATGTGACATGTAATCCTGTGAGCTCCATGTTGGAGGATTTGGGGTAAATTTGAAAGGAATATGGGAGAAGGACAATAACTGAGCTCATGGAGGCCAGCTAGGCCAATGGTGTTCAGCCACAGCCACATCCAGGCAGCTGAAGTATGTTTGAACCCTTGCCAGACCAACTGGGTCAGCATCCCTGTGAGTGGAGAACCGGCACGAGCATACAAAGTTGCCTTGCTGGTTCTAAGGTGCAGCCTGGATCTCCATGACCACAGTTCTGTCTGCTTTTACTCTTGGGCTAGTGACAACCAAAGTTACTTGTATTTGTAAATACACATCATCTTGCCTGCCCTGCTTGTGGCCATTTCTGCTCTGGCTACAGACCTCAGAGGAAATGGGGAATTGAGTCAGTGACCCTCAGGGGGATCTCTGAGACCATCTGGTATGGTGGCCCCATTTTCAAAATGAGAAGATGAAATGCAAAATGCCTTTATCCAAAGGCACACAATTAACTAGTAGAAGATCCAGGATTTTTTGACACCATCTTGAAAATACAATAAAAGGAAGTTCGATTAATAAGAGTTTATTTTTCTGAGGCAATATTGTTGACCTGAACTGGCTTGAGAAGGTATTGCTGAATGGACCTTCTTTCAATCACAAAACAATTTATAATTATCCTAATTGTATGGAAAGGAGAGTTTTTCACTCATGTGAAATATAAAATATCTTGTTTAGTTAACTATTTTAAGTGTCCCCACTATAATCTCATTTTTAACAAATTTATTTTCTTTTTCAGGGAATGTTTGCTTAGTAATAAAAAGCTCTAATCTACCCTCTGAAGAGTCACGCATTAATGTTATTGGAAAGCAAATTAATAAGGTACTGAAGGGCTCTTTACTCTGAGGGAAAGGCTTGGAATAGAATGGGCTCGATAATAAAAATTTTGAAAAGTAATAGCAAACATTTATTAGCACTTGCTGGGCGAGCACTTTTCTCAGTGATAGGGTTGCCAGAATTAGCGAATAAAAATATGGGACACCAAGTTGAAACTGGATTTCAGACAAACAACAAATAATATTTTAGCCGAAGTAAGCCCTTTTATTTTTCCTTATTGATTCTGTCAACTGAACTGAGTGAATCAACTCTATTTAATCTTTACAGCCATATGAGGTAGCTTCTATTGTAATTCCCATGATATAGATGAGAAAATGGAGGCAGAGTGTTAGGTAACTTGCCCAAAGTGCCAAAGCTAGTTTGTGGGAGAGTTGAGATTTGAACCCAGGAAGTCTGGCTCCAGGGCCTTTTAATTTAATCACAATGAGATACCACCTCTCTTAAGGAATAAAGTAAAAGTTGTTCAACAGCTATTTAGTCAGCAAACATTTATTCTGCGTCAACTATGGTTAAGCCCTGTATTGAGTGAGGGGAACTAAAACCTGAGAGATACAGATTTGGAAGCCATATTCCTCTTTGGGCTGCTGCTTCTGTGTTCAGTGGGAGAATAAAGCCAGATCAGTACTCAACTTGGTTGGTCAGCTGGGGAAGTGGCTAAAATCCAGATTCTGAGACAGTGAGTTTAGGGGTGGATTCTTTGAATCCAGATTTTTTAAGCAAGTCCTTCATTTGAAGTTGATGAATCTAAAGTTTGAGACCCTCCCATGGAGATAATCTCTATTCTTCAGGATTCTCAACCTTAGTTGAGACATTAGAATCACCTGGGGAGGTTGTGATTTATTGGATGTAGGTTGGAACCACCTGGGTGATCCCATCGTGGGAGCCAAGGTTGAGACCACTGCTATAGTCCTCCCAGCTCTCACCTGGGGTGATGGCAAGTGAATACCCATGGTAGAAACACTTCTACAAAGCGAGGTTGGAGAAAAAAGGGAGTAAGATCAGTGCTGTACCTTCATGATAAAAGACATACTCCTCACTTGACATCTGTATAATCATTTTTGCATCAGTCCATTTTATATATATACTGAGCACCTACTGTGAGCTTGCTGAGGCAATATATTGGATCAAAGACTATATAAACACCTGACTGGGGTTTAATATATCACCGCTGCTGAAAAGTTTGCCCTTAGGGAGGAGAGCTGCATTAGGAGGTTATCGTGTTCCCATGTTCCTTTCGTGGACTTCTGGAATTTTGCATCCCTCAGTCAGCTTTTGAAAGTCTCCAAGTCAATAGAAGATGCCTAAGCTAGAGATGGCTGATGGAAACCTCAGAGTTCTTCTTTTATTATTTATGTATTTATTTTGCTTTATTTATTGATTCTATTTCTAATATTTATTTATTTATTTATTTATTTATTTATTTATTTATTTATTTTATTTCTTATAATGAAAACTTTTTTAGAAACCTCAGAGTTCTTAATACCCAATGTCTTTCATTCACTTAACAAATATCTGCTGAGTGCTGGGAAAATAAGCGTGATCAAGACAGACAAGAGCCACGTTCCCCTGGAGCTTATGTTCACTTTGTCTTAGATTATGTTGGATGAGAGCTTTCTTCTAGTCAATATGGTGCAGGCATAGAATCTTAGGCCTGATTGCAGCCCATTCTAAGGCAAAAGGGGCTGTGGCATGTTCCAACGTAACTCCTACTCTGACACCATCTTAGTAGCATCATCTCAATGTTAGGAATGAGGGTCACACTGCTGAGATTTGGGACAATTGAAACTTCAGACTGTGGTCTCCTGAAGCAGGCTCTGGTTAGTCATTGACCTCAGTCCTTAGCATTCATGAAGCAACACCTAAGAGGATTAAGTTTGTCTGACTCCAGGGTTTGGTGTCTGCTACTCTCCTGTACTACCTCTCCCATAGATTCAGAGCTAAGGACACTGTTTTTGCAATCAGACCTTAGTTCACATCTGACTCTGCTGCATGCTAGTTATGCGATCTTGGGGAAATTGCCACACATTTCTTAACCTCAGTTTCTATTTCTATAAGACAAGGAACGCTGCCACATTTCCAAATTTAAGACACACATTTTTTTTCACACTTTTAAAACATTTCTCAAATTGGGACATGACATACAATTGATTTAGACATTTAAAATGTTCATTTTCTTCTCTTTAGTTTCTAAACTGATGGTGTATCTTATAACTTTACAGCATTCTAGAATAGAGAAAATGAAGCAGAATACATAACCTATTAATAGAGCTGCTAAGTTCCAGGTTTTCATTGGGTTTAACTCTGGATTGGTTATGGGGAATATTCATTCATTCATTCATTCACTCATTCTTTGATTCATCAAATGTGTAGTGCATGCTTGCTACATTGCATTGTAGTAAACAGAGGGATATAATGGTAAACAATAAAAATTGGATTAATGCCCGTGTGGAAACTTCAGTTTAATGAGAGAGATATCTTTAAAAATGATTATAAAAATAAAGCTTTTAGACTCAGATTTAACATCCTTCAGAGGGACATCAATGGGGGGAATGGAGTTGTAGAAACCTCCAAAAATATGTTCTTCCATATAAACAGCATTAGTAAAAATGGTCAAAACCAACTTTTTCAGAACTCTGGAAATTAACCAAAGGTTTGCAACAATATAAATAGCATTTATTTAAGAGAAACAGCTCAATATTGTTGAGAACAGAGAGCTTTGTGGCATTTTAACTCACCCCATTCAAATCTCCCTTCTTAGCCCCAGGATAGCCTTGAAAACCAGTAGCTCGCAACCATAGTGAAAACCAGCAGATTAGCAACCACTGGAAGGGAAAGGACAAGGCTGGAGCTCTCCACAAGTACCATTCTCAAGTAATTGTCATTATTGAACTGTCTGACAGTCCCTGGGAACACCCACTTAACAAAGCTTGTATTTACTTGACCTGACGCAGAGAATTCTCTACGTGAACAACATTTTCCCTGGAGGCATTTGGCAAAAACAATCAGTGACAATTGTTAAACATAACAGCTGTCTTGAGGTAGCGATATACATTTGAGCAAACAAAAAGCTGATCAAATATTTTAAAAGGAAATGGCGAAAGATGAAATGTCCACTGATGATTTTGAAAATGTCTGACATATTCCTGAGAATCTAGAATGTTACACACATGCATAAAACTGCATGCCCAGGGCTACGCGCATCCTCAGGAAAGAGTTGATAAGACCCTTAGTTCTCACTTCTGACTGACTTTGAGTCTTTACAGAGTAGAAGTTGAAGGATAAGGAAGAGTTGTAAGTTGCCTGTCTGAGCCTTGAAGGGCTGCTCCAACATACAAAAGAGACCCTATGCAAAGGAGGGGTGACTTACTGGTTCCACTCCTAGGTCTACACATAACAAGAAATACAGCTTTTAAAAAATTGGATAAGGAAAGTCACTGAACAAACAGTAGTAGCCGCAACAATATCAACAAAGAACAACAAAGTTGTGGGTGTGGGACAATCAGAAAGATCTCAAGTCTTAGCCCTTTATGTGCAAAAACCAGAAAAAGAAGCACAAACTAAACCCAAAGCAAATGGAAGGAAGGAAATAATAAAAATCAGAAAAGAAATGAATGAAATGGAGAAAAGAAAAACAACAGAGAAAATCAATGAAACCAAACTTTGGTTCTTTGAAAATAAACAAGATTGGCCGAATATATGACAATCAATGAATATAATATGTCACATTAATAGAATTAAGGGGAAAAATCATGTGATCATTTTAATAGAAACAGAAAAAGCATTTGGGAAAATTGAGTTTTTCCTGATAAAAAACACTCAATAAACTAGGACTAGAAACCTCTTCATCATACTTGATAAAGATACCTATAAAAAATCCACAGGTAATGATGTGTTTAATGATAAAGGATTTTTCTCTTCAGATCAGGAACAAGACAAGGGTGTCCACTTTTGCCACTTTTATTCAACATTGTAATAGAGTTTCCAGCCATGGAAATTAGGGGGGAAAAGTCATCCAGATTGGAAAGAAGAAAAACTGGCATCCTGGTATCTATTTGCAGATAACATAATCTTGTATAAAGAAAATCCAAAGTTGGGGTGGGACCTCCTAAAGCTAATAATTTATTTCAGCAAAGTAACTGGATACAGCATCCATATACAAAAATCAGTTGTATTTCTATACATTAGCAATGAATACTCTAAAAAAGAAATTAAAAGGTGATTCCATTAACAATAACATCAAAAATAATAAAAATACTCAGGAAATTCAATGAAATAAGTGTAACACTTGTCCACTGAAAACTATAAAACATCATTGCAAGCAACTAAAGAAAACCTAAATAAAAGGAAAGACAGCCTACATTCATGGATCAGGAGGCTTCAGGTTAAGATGGCAATACTCCTCAAACTAACCTACAGACTTAACACAATGTCTATTAAAGTCCTTCTTCCATTTTTGCAACATTAGACAAGCTGATCCTAAAGCTCACAAGGAAATACAAGGGAATCCCAAACAGCCGAAACAGTCTTGAAAAAGAACAAAGCTGGAGGACTCATACTTTCTGATTTCAAAAGTTACTGCAGCCAAGACAAGTACCCAGGTTGATAGAAGAAACCTCCCTGGGGCATTGCTGCTAGTGTTGCAGGGGAGAAAGAGGAAATGGAATACCAAACAGTAACTATTCAAACGTCTTCTCACAACTGGCTCACGTCACTGTGGTTCACATTCCATTTGCCAAAACGAGTCAGATGGCCATGCCTGCTATCAATGGGCATCAGTGGGCAAAAATGTATAACCCTCTCGTGGACTGGGGCAGTGAATATAGAGTATAAAATATAGAGTCCTTTTTCTTTTTTGCTTGATCTCTCCGTCACCAAACTGTCCCGCTCCCCTAGAGCTGTCATCCTGCTCTCTATCTATGTCTGTCTCTATTTTGCTTGTTAGTTCAGTTTGTTCATTAGAGTCCACGTACGAGTGAAATCACATGGTATTTGTCTTTCTCTGATTGGCTTATCAAAATACAATTAAAAATATAAATAAATAAATAATATAGAATATAGAATATAGAATATAGAATACAATATTTTGGATAGACTTATGGCATAATAATTTGGGGTCTAGTCAACAAAAGGTATTTATATTGGGACAGCCATCTTTTCCCTTTCCTCCCAGCAAGTTTATGAAGCATTATAATTAAGAACAAATGTGGTGTTTAAAGTATAAATGAATAATTGATATTTGGCAACACAATGCAAATTAATTGATGAGTGACCAGCACCTGGGCAGCCCATCCACTTGAGCATCTGGTTGCTCTCAATACTCAGCTTGCCCCACACCAGAGCCAGCCCACAACTTTCTGTCCCTGGGCAGCCTGAGCAACAGCACAGGTGTGCTTTCCATAGACTTCTAGTGTTATCCATTCTGGAAGAAGAACTTTTCATTCCCTGACTATTCCAGGTGCAGTTAGCTCTTGGGGACTGTCACATTACCCTGTTCTTCACCACTGGTGCACATGGTGCCCTCGCTGGGTGGTGAGATGCTGTACCCCTGTCCTCTCTCTCCCCTGTCTCCTGGGAGGATGAAGGTGGAATTACAGCTTTCTTTTAATTTATAAATGCTTACCCTTTGGGTATCTGCCTTCTTGATATAAAGACCCCAGCACTCACAGAATAAAGAATATCCTCTCAGCTCCACTCTTAGAAACAGAAATGTAGTTTTTAAATTAACCTAAGACAAATTCATCTGCTTATTCACAGCCACAGTCCATCTTCCGATTTTCTGCAACTTTCACTTCTTTTGGGCTGTCCAGGAAAATCACTTCTGGTCATAGAGATAAGGAGCCATCAGGAGTGGGCGGGCTGACTTGGGATTCCCTACCTGGCTCTAATACACAGCCTTCTGAGAAGCATGACGTCATGCGGCATGACACCATCGCCGCACTTTCTGATGGCTCTGCGAGAGAATCAGTGGGGCTCCAGGAGTGGGGGAAAGAAGTGTTAAAATAAAGCCTCCTCCTGAAAAGGCACATCTCCCACTCCTATAGCAATAAGGGATCATTTCTAGGAACTTCAGATAACGTAGGCACATGCAAGATGTTCAACAATGCTTGTAATTAAAGAAATGCTCTTTTAAATAGCTATGAGATTCAATTATCTATCAAATTGACAAAAATCGAAATACTTGATAAAACTCAGTCTGGGTGAGCGTGTGGGGAAATGGGTACTTTTCACTCACTGATGTGGGTGTGTAAACCAGGGCAGCTTCTTGTAAGAGCAATTGGGAAAACCTGTCAAAGCAAAAAGTGTTTTCCTTTTGGTTCAGTGATCAACGCTAGGTGAATAGATCTTACAGATACATTCATTTGTGTACAAAGATGTGTTTAGACCAGCTTTCCCCTTGCTGCATTGTAACAGCCCTAAACAGTAAATAATGTAAATGTTTATCAATAGCAGACTATTTAAATGAATTAAGGCAGATCCATATAATAGAATACCAGGAAGCTGTTTAAAGCACTGAAACATATCAGTGTAAGCTGATATAAAAACATGTCCAACAAGTTTTGCTAAGTGTTAAAAGCAAGTTAGAAAATTATTCTTTTACATGAAGGTTTCTCAACTTCAGCATTATTGACATTTTGGGCCAAGTGATTCTATGCTGTGCGGACTGTCCTGTGCATTATAGGACATTTAGCAGCATCCATGACCTCTACCTACTGGATGCCAGCAGCAATGTCCACAATTCTCAAGATGTGACAATAAAAAAAAAGGTCTTGGATGAGTTTGGGAAACTGATTTGCTGGAAAGATCATTAATGGGCCTTTGGGATTAGGCCTTAATCCAAGATTTTCCTTTTAAAGGTATGTGATGTTCCCAGCTTATCTCTCGGAGCCTCAGTTTCCTCATTTGCAAAGTGAGCATGAAATTATTCAATTTATATATGTTTTGTGAGCATTACATAACAGACACACACAAACTCACACACAATTTCATCATAAAATGTTTGGTGACTTGCAGTTAAGAGTATCTTTTCTGAATGGTGTTATAAGGGGACTCAACTATGATGATTAAGAGTTTTTTCTTTGGAATCAAACATACCTACTCCAAATCTCAGCTCTGTAATATGGTTGCTGTGTGTGACCTATGGAAAATGAAGTCTTAATTAATTTCTCTGAGCCTCAGTTTTGTAAATTTTTTCTGTCATGGAAAAACCATCATGGAAATTGGAGATACCTGACATGTGTCCCCCCCCTGACTCTAAAAAGCCTACAGAGTTGAGATAGATGGTGTCTCAGGGCTTATATTACTTCAAGACAAAACCCAAACTGCTTTAGGTCAAGAGAGGGATTTAGTGACCCACATATGGGAGCAGG
This sequence comes from Macrotus californicus, assembly GCA_007922815.1. Classification (NCBI taxonomy): domain Eukaryota; kingdom Metazoa; phylum Chordata; class Mammalia; order Chiroptera; family Phyllostomidae; genus Macrotus; species Macrotus californicus. The sequence goes on along the minus strand of VMDR010027587.1, from coordinate 2,156 downwards.
TTAGGGATTATTCTGATGAGGCTACTTCAGGTACGGCTGGTTCCAGACACTCAAATGATGTCTCTTCCCATCTCCTTGTTTCATTTTGTTATGCATCGGTTTTCTTCTCAGGCAGGCTCTCTGCATGTGGTAGCACAGTGGCTGTGCACACTGAGTGCCACTACTAAGTAGTCCAGGCACAGTTTCTCTGAAACAATCACAGTGTCCAGGAAGATGCAAAACTTTAGTTGGCCAGCACTTGCTCACATGCCCATCTCTGAGAATGGAGTGGGGTCAGCTCTCCTGGACCACATGAAGAAGTTGTGCCATGAGTCAGTTAACCATGACATTTGCCATAATAAATTATGTACTTACAGATTTCATTTCTTCACCTAACTTTCTCTTCTTCTAGTCTCTGAGCAGCACAAGGGCTTGGACTCTGTAAGCTCAGTGTCTAGTACAAAACCTGAAACATATGCATGGTCAATTACTGTTCCTACAGTGCAATGAATTACAGGGACCGTGTGCATTCTAATGACCTAGTCGGGGGTCTGTCCCAAAGTTCAAAAACATTTGCTGAATGAATCGATAGTTCCTCTGAGGTGGGAAATCATATCTGACTCACTGTTTGTATTCTCAGCAAAGTACACATTAAGTGACCAATTAATACTTGTTAAATAAGCAATTGGCTGAGAAAATGAGCTCTAAGTTCCATCACAGCAGGGATCCCATCTCCCCCATCTCTTAATTCCCAGTGGCAGATCAAGTAAGCCCTACCCTCTAGGGACCTAGGGACTTCCAGCCACATCCTAGCTCCCTCCAGGTGGACAGCTGCTCCTCACCTACTACCCAGAAGATGTTCAGAAGATGGGGGCCTGGGAAGAAGGTAGTGGGTTTTAAAATGAAGACAAGCACTGTGAGACAAATGATGAGTTCATTCCAAGTTCATGTCTATCTTATTTTGGAAGGAAGTGGGAAAGGAGAACAAAGTTTTCATGAATAATGCTGCTTATTAAAATGCCTGCTCTCTCTGATGGTGATTAAGATGGATGCAGCATCACACTGGCTTACGGAGAGTGGGAGTAGAGCTGACAATTTTCCCATCAGAGTTTTTCACAAAGAAGGAGCAACTCCTGGGTCCCCTCCTCTCTCTCCTCCTGCTCCAGCCTGCCTTTCCTGCAGAGCTTCTGGCTGCTTCAAGGCACTGGGGGAGGAATTCATCAGGGACTGAGAAGTGGCAAATGACATTAGCTTCCAACTATGTTAAAGGGTGTGAATACAGCAGGCATGGTGCCTTATTGCCCTCTCCCTCTTCCCAGCCCCTGAGCCTACAATAGTGCCTGGGGCCTGGTAGACATGTAATGCTTTGAACTGCCCTGTCATTGTTGGTGTTCCACATCCATTTTCTCTCCTTCTGTTACCAATGCCTCCTTTTTCTTTTGGAAAACCACTGCCTCACCTCAGTTAGGGATTAAAGGAGCTATTCTTAAAATACTCCCTGGCTTAATTAGTATTATAGCTAATATTATATTATAACTCATGAAACACCCTTGAAACAGGATACCCTAAATAAAGGAACTACAGAGTGTGTGAAAGAACTCTTTTAAAATAAAACACCTTTTAAAAGAACTTAGTAAGCATGAGCGTTGGAACATAAAATTAAGGACATCTCAAAGGAAGTAAGACCAAAAGATAAAAACACCCACAGTCACATATATACATATTTTTAATCCAAGTGTCAATCTAAGAGGTCCAATATTTCACTTTTAAAAAGAGTTCTCAAAAAAGAGAACAAGGATTACAGAGAGCAAATTATAAGAAAAAAAATACAAAAAATTATCCCAGGTTTGAAAAACACTCTCTTCCTAACCCTGTGTCCAGAACAAAAAAGTGAAGAAAAATGCCAACCAAGACATATCATAATTAGGTTTTAAAATAAGGGAAGTAAAGAAAAAAAATTACAATGCCTTAAAGTACAAAGTATTGGAAATCAATATAGTATTCGATTTGATAACAATGGCCTTGGAAACTAGAAGTCAATAGAGCAAAGATTTCAAAATTCTGATTAATAATGGTTTCCAGGTAATAATTTTATACCCATTCAAACTACAGATCAAATATAAGAGAGAACTTATTTTTTCAAGTTTGTGATTTCTCAGAAAGCTCTTAGACAATGT
>VMDR010027586.1:0-13509 GCA_007922815.1 Macrotus californicus | reverse complement strand
AGATAAGTCCCTTTAACATTTCATAGAATAAGGGCTTGGTGATGATGAACTCCTTGAACTTGACCTTATCTGGGAAGCACTTTATCTGCCCTTCCATTCTAAATGAAAGCTTGGCTGGATAGAGTACTTTTGGATGTAGGTCCTTGCCTTTCATGGCTTGGAATACTTCTTGCCAGCCCCTTCTTGCCTGCAAGGTTTCTTTTGAGAAATCAGCTGACAGTCTCATGGGCACTCCTTTGTAGGTTACTGTCTCCTTTTCTCTTGCTGCTTTTAAGATTCTCTCTTTATCTTTCATCTTGGGTAATGTAATGATGATGTGCCTTGGTGTGTTCCTCCTTGGGTCCAACTTCTTTGGGACTCTCTGAGCTTCCTGGACTCCCTGGAAGTCTATTTCCTTTGCCAGATTGGGGACGTTCTCCTTCATTATTTGTTCAAATAAGTTTTCAATTTCTTTCTCTTCCTCTTCTCCTGGCACCTCTATGATTTGGATATTGGAACGTTTCAAGACATCCTGGAGGTTCCTAAGCCTCTCCTCATTTTTTTGAATTCTTGTTTCTTCATTATGTTGTGCTTTAAAGTTTCTTTCTTTCTTGTGGTCCACACCATTGATTTGAGTCCCAGTTTCCTTCCCATCACTGTTGGTTCCCTGTACATTTTTCTTCATTTCCCTTATTGTATCCTTCATTTGTTCATCTAATTTGCGACCAAATTCAACCAAGTCTGTGAGCATCCTGATTACCAGTGTTTTGAACTCTGCATCTGATAGGTTGGCTATCTCTTGGTCACTTAGTTGTATTTTGTCTGGAGCTTTGATCTGTTCCTTCATTTGGGCCATTTTTGTTGTCTTGGCGCGCCTGTTACGTAGTAAGGGGCGGAGCCTTAGGTGTTCACCAGGGCGGGGCGGCCACGTTGCTGCGTAGTGACGTTGTCTGTGGGGGAGAGGACCGAGAGGGAACAATGGCGCTTGCTCCGCTCTCTGCCAGTTTTCAGTGACTTTCAGCGCTACGCAGTCAAATTGGGCTCTTCTGGTGCTGATTGTGGTGCTGATTCCAGGTGGGTGGACTTATGTACGCTCCAGGACCCTGTGGGTCTCTCCAACGAGCTCTCCTGTGAGTCCGGGAGTTTCTCCCGCTGCCGCCGCCCCAACCCCCACAGGAGTTTTCAATCAGAGGCTTTGAGGCTTTTTTTTTCCCCGGCTGGAACTCTGGGTTGTGGGGTCTGTCTCGCTCCCCAGTTGTTCCTCCCGGTTTATCCTCACGAGGAAGTGGGACGCCCAGTCCGCAGCCGCCACCTCTCCCGGCCTGCCGCGCCCTTCCCGGATCCGCCAGCCGCCGCCCTGCCACGCGAGTCCTCTCCGCCCCTCCTACCGGTCTGGATGAAAGTTTCTTAATTTCTTGGTTGTCGGACTTCCATACGGTTCGATTTTCTGTCAGTTCTGGTTGTTTTTTGTTTTAAAATTTATTGTTGTCCTTCTTTTGGTTGTGCGAGGAGGCATAGCGTGTCTACGTATGCCTCCATCTTGGCCGGAAGTCCTGTACATGTACTTTTTGATGGGAATTCCCGAACGACAGTTGCTTGCTCTGTGTTGACCTCTCATGCCCCCTTTTGTTTTTAGGATGGATTAGGAGTACAGAAGATGCTGTGGACTATTCAGACATCAGCGAGGTAGCAGAAGATGAAAGTCGAAGATACCATCAGACAATGGGGAGCTTGCCTCCCCTTTGCCACTCAGGTGATTCTTTGGTGTTATCAACAGAGCATTCCAGTGCATTTTCTTGCTCTATAGTCCAGTTTGTTTCGAAGCATGCTTTCTGCCATTGTTCCTGCTTCCTGTGCTTCTCTCCCTTTTTTCAGCTCAGTTCTAAAAGCTGCTGTCTTCTTTTGTGTTCTGGGGCAGAGGTATGTCCCATACTCAGGCTTTTATTTCTTATGCTGGTTAGCCCCAAATTCTTGATGAATGCCAAATAAGGATGATAGTGCTTTCTTTTCATCATCTACTATTTTATTGGCTACAACATTCCTCACACTGTTTTAGGTGCTGTTGAAACTCACTTTTGCTTTCAAGGAATTGGTAGTTCAAGAAGGATTAAGCCTATAATGTCATATCAGTGAGCACATGTATATATTGGCTCAGCTACTGTTAATCACTGAAACACCTGTATGCTGATACAATGTATTTAATGCTTACAACATATATGAAGTGTTACATTATAGAATCAGAATGTCACAGTTGGAAAGGGTTTTAGTGATTATTTTTTCTTAACCTCATCATAGAGTAGGAAAACTTGAAATTTAGAGAACTTTAATAAAATGTGGAACTTTGGCCTTGGCTGGTGTGGTTCAGTGGATTGAGTGCCCACCTGCCAAACAAAGGGTCACTGGTTCGATTCCCAGTCAGGGCACATGCCTGGGTTGTGGGCCAGGTCCCCAGTAGGGGCATGTGAGAGGCAACCACACATTGATGTTTCCCTCTCTTTCTCCCTGCCTTCCCCTCTCTCTAAATAATAAATAATAAAATAAAATCTTTTTAAAAATGTGGAACTTTGTCAAAAGTTCTGCAGTTAGTGGCAATCCTTGCCTAATTCAGCAACTCAGTTTATTAGACATTGGTTGAGCACTTGTGTGCTATAAACTATGATGGACAGTGTGGTACAAGGATAGAAAAATCCGTTTTCTGAACTTGAGCTCAGTTTTGTGTCCTGGAATCTAGAGGTACTGGTCATAGTTTATTCCAAACCCCCACACTACCTCTTGCTGCTTGAAACTTTTATGTGAATTTGCTCATTATTTATTTATTGTCTCCCTCTTTGAATTAGTATTCAGGCTGCTGAGAAATTTAGATAAATTTAGATAAAACCTTGGTAAGTTCTTCAACTTAGTTTCTTCAGGGCCAGTTAATAGATTTTTAAAAAAGATTTTATTTCTACAGAGAAGGGAAGGAGAGGGAGAAAGAGAGGGAGAGAAACATCAATGTGTGGTCGCCTCTCGTGCACCCCATGCACCCTCCACTGGGGACCTGGCCTGTAACCCAGGCACGTGCTTTGACTGGGAATCAAACCAACAACCCTTTGGTTTTCAGGCCCGTGCTCAGTCCACTGAGCTACACCAGCCAGGGCCAATTAATGGATTTGAGTACTGCTTGTATAAAGAGAATTAACTATATCACATACACAAAAAGTAACCCAGAAAAATAGAAGAGACAGGCCTTACTTTCAGGGATATTGTTATCATTTGGGGAAGGTGGGATAAGTGAATGCAAAGCAAAATTACTCATCATGCGAAGACAAACCAGCTATAAGCTGATGATTCTTTATAGAGTGTTATACTTAGTTTTTGAGGAGCTGCCAGGATAGCTAAGTCAAACAGTATAATTGTTATTTGTGAGCACTGTGACTTAGGCTAAGGGAAAGGTGGTAGCATCTCTGATTTTCAGAGGATGTTGGGATTTTTAGGTTTGGGTTTATTGTCTTGGCTAGGGATGGTAAGGAAGATGGTAGGTGGGGGTTTCCTAGTTGGATTTTATGAGCTGACCTGGAAAGGATGATGCTGTATTAGGTGGAGTCTCAGTACTTCGGGATGTTCTTTTTTTTTTTAAGTTTTTATTTTTTTTATATACTGTTTTAAAGATTTGATTTATTGCATATTAGAGGGGAAGAGAGGGAGAAGAATATCAGTGTGTGAGAGATACATCGATTGGTTGTCTCTTACATGCCCCCAACTGGAGACCTGGCCCACAACCCATTGGGAATTGAACTGGTGACCACTCAGTTCACAGGCTGGCATTTAATCCACTGAGCCAAACCAGCGAGGGCTGGGATGTTCTTTTCTAAGTTCCCTTGTCTTCTGAGGATGTCTTTCTCTATGCCCTTAGCTTCCTCCTTCCCTGGTATTGACCCCTTCACACAGCTTGATTTACAAGGATGTTTCTTTGGAATAATTTGAGGTGGGTGGAGGTCCTTAGAAAAGGCTTCATGAAGGTGGATTGAAGTAAACTTTTGAAAGATATGGTTTAATGGAGAGGAAGCAGCGGGGCATTTTGGTTTGGACACATGGCTTGTCTAAATGTTTGAAAATAGTAATCAGCAAGTAGTCTGTGTGGCGGGGGTGGGGGGTTGGAATTGACTAGCAGGCTTTCTTGAATGGGGTGGAAAACGTACTGCCAAATGGCAAGAACCAAGGATAGAGCAATTTGATAGCACCTTTTGGTATGTATTAGTTAGGGTTTGATGCCGTAAAGGATTGTGAACCAACATAGATTGTTAGTAAGAGGCAGGATGGTACAATGAAAAGAAACTGGACTTTGGTGGGGGGTGAGTGGAGGTACAAGAGGATATAAGGGGGATAAATGGTAGTGGAAAAAAATACAAAATACAAAAAAAGAAAATGGACTTTAGAGTCAGCGTGTCATAGATTCAGATTCCAGTTCCTTATTTAGTTTGACCCTGGGAAACTTGCTCATTTCTCTGAGGTTTGGACGTCTCATTTGTAATAAACCCTCAGTTTTCTTGTCTGCAATAAAGGTAATAATACCTACCTCCTTAATAGGGCTTTTGTGAGAACTTAAGTTCCTTATCACATCGTATGAAAGCACCCACATAATACAGTGTCATGGTAGATCCCCGGTAATGTTAGTTGCTCTCTTAAATGTAAATGAAAAGTGATAGTTGATGCTTTGGGGTTTTGATTATAAAAAGGGTGAACGGACACTTTTACTTCGAGACTGTTCTTGCAAGCTTGATGTAAAGTTATCAAGGCCTGGAATAGAGTGACAGTCGTGGAAAATGATAGGCAATGTCACACTTGAGAGTTGCTGATAAAGGATCAGTAGGACTCGGTGAGTGAAGAAGTGTGTTGGAAGGAGTACAGTCCTTGTTAAACCAGGCTTGAATTCTGATTGTCACTTAAAACTGTATGATCCTAAGTCGCTTAACTTCTATGTCAGAATGATTCTACATTGCTGCATTATTGTGAGGAATATACCTAAAATAGCTACAAATACCTGGCACATAACAGGAGCTCAATAAATGGAAGTTACTATAATGACTATTAATGATTGATTGGAAAAGGTGTGTTGGGGGTAAGAGATTGATGAAGGAGATAAGAGACTAAAGTTATAAGCTGGGAAAATGAGGTTGGAGGTGGTATTGATAGCAACAAAAGGGATTTTAAAAGAGGTGAAGGATATTTTGGTGTGATATGAGATGTAGTTGTTGAATATTTGAGTGGAAGGTTTTTTAGACAGCAGAACATGCGTTACATTTGTAGAGGAGGTAAGGTAGAGCAAGACATAGATTTGGGCTAAATCTGGAAAAGGTGATTCTTGAGAAAAGGGAATGGAGAGTGTGTAGAGGACTAAAAGCAGAGTGTTCAGGAACAAGTATTGGGTGATGCCATTGAAAAAAATAACAAGTTGCACAGGATAGACAGAAGAAAATGTGCCAAAGACTTGGCAGGTTGAGAAGAGAGAAAGTCCTGTCTGGAAGGAAACTGACAGAGAAAGAATGTTAAATCCAACTATGAGATTGAGCAGGGTGAAAATAAAAAATAAATTAGGATTTGATCGGCCCCAGGAGCAAAGGTTTTAGGCAGTTCTAGTGCGCTCCCTCAGTTCCTGTGTGAGGTATACATAGTGTTGCAGCATTTGGCAGTACCATGTCGTCATCTCTTTCTGAAGGTAGACGCTGCATCTCTTGTGTGTCCTTAAAGGATTTGCATAGTGCTTCATGTGATACTTTAAATTCTTGAGTGACAAGGGAGTTCAAGGCTGTTTGACTTTCTGGATATTGAGGAGATCATCTTCTTGGTTTTAGTAGATTATGATGATGATGACTATGATGCTGATTGTGAAGACATTGATTGCAAGTTGATGCCTCCTCCACCCCCACCCCCAGGACCATTAAAGAAGGATAAGGACCAGGATTCTATTACTGGTGGTAAGCAGAGACTGTCTACTTTTGTCTGAGGAGGAAGTTCCATTCCTAAGTCCAGGCTTTTGGCATGCACATAAGAGGTATTAAAATTAAGCTGTTGGGAAAGGCTATAACTTCCAGAAGTGATTCATACAATTTTCAAATACCTGTGTTAAAGGGAAATTTTACTTTTAAAACGTCTCAGAGCAGTATTTTGGCATGCACTCAAGAAAATGTTTGGATCGGTGGTTCTTAAATCTGGCTACTCATCAGAATCACCTCAAGTCTTTAAAAAAATACAGATTTCTGACTCTTACCCCTGGAAAGTGTGATTCAGAAGATAGTGAGTAGACACCAGGAATTTCAAAGCATTCCCGAGGTGATTTCTGAAGCAACTCATCTGCATACTGGTATTTGGAAGTTTCCTGTTTAGATGACTGTCTTGAAAAGAAATGGTTAAATAGGGAAGGCACCCTAGATTGTGTATAAGTCATATAGAGTCAACTACCAGATTCAGAGATTTCAAAGGCAGGGTCTTTAGGGATCATCTTAATCTATTTCTACGTCTGCAACACTCGATTGGGAAGAGCAGTGGTTTGATCCTCCTGTGTTTTGAGGCTTATGTTAACCTAAATTCCTCCTGTTAGAACTTTAAGTCATTTCCTTTTTAGTCTGCAGTCTAAATAGTATCAGTTAACTTTATGTCATAGATCTTATCTTGTGCTAAATAATTTCATTATTTTGTGGGCTTAAAATTCTCTAGCCTGTGGGTCCCCAAACCAGACATAATGAAGCCTGACTGGTGTAAAAGTGTTATATAATTTTGCTATTGGTCATATTCCTTTAATCTGACATACTCACAGAAAGTGGTAAATGTAGTAATAGTGTTTGTTTTCTCTCATCACTACCCTAGGGTACCAGGTACAAGGTGAGTTGGGGATGATGGGAGATACTGAGTTGGAATGAATTTTCTGGGTTGCATAATACTAGTAACCTGGGTGCTTGGAACTATATCCCCTGCCGTTGAGCCATGCATATTGCCTGGAGTGGGTGTTGGCTGAATTTGAGAAATATGTTCACAGTTACATGCCAAGGGGGTTTTTCTTCCTTGTTGCAGTGTCTGAAGATGGAGAAGGCATCATCTTGCCCTCCATCATTGCCCCTTCCTCTTTGGCCTCAGACAAAGTGGACTTCAGTAGTTCCTCTGACTCAGAATCTGAGATGGGACCTCAGGAGGCAACACAGGCAGAATCTGAGGATGGAAAGCTGACCCTACCACTGGCTGGGATTATGCAGCATGATGCCACCAAGCTGTTGCCGAGTGTCACAGAACTTTTCCCAGAATTTCGGCCTGGGAAGGTAACGTTCTATGGAGAATACCTCTATTGAAAACCACTGACCTATTCTAAATACTGAGTTCTGTTGTTAAAATGCTGAATTAAGATCTAAAGTTTTCCTTATTCAATGACATTGTATCAGGTCTTTTTAAAAGATTTTATTTATTTTTAGTTTTAGAGACAGAAAGGAGGGAGAAAGAGAGGGAGAGAAACATCGATGTGTGAGAGATACATTGATAGGTTACCTCTTGCACTCCCTCACCTGGGGGCCTGGCCTGCAACCCAGGCATGTGCCCTAGACTGGAATCGAACCAGCGACCGTTTGGTTCTCAGGCCAGCACTCACTCCACTGAGCCACACCAGCCTGTGCTGTGTCAAGTCTTTTTTAGAAGTTGTATACATTGTAGGACACGTGATTTATATAGTTCTCATTATAAACTGTCTTTGTTGTCTTGAAAGAGCTACTCCAAATTATTGAGAGACTTTTTTTACCTTTTGGATAGATGTTTATAAATCTGAAATCAGCACCCTTTGATCCCTCCCTGCCAGTTGAGTAGATCCATCAGGGGAATTTCCAGACCCAGATGCTGCTGTTTTTCTATCTGATGTTGAGTCTCTGACACAGTAACATGTTCTGTGTTCTAGGTGTTACGCTTCCTACGTCTGTTTGGACCAGGGAAGAATGTCCCGTCTGTTTGGCGGAGTGCTCGAAGGAAGAGGAAAAAGAAGCACCGTGAGCTGATACAGGAAGAGCAGCTCCAGGAGGTGGAGTGTTCAGTAGAATCAGAAGTCAACCACAAGTCTTTGTGGAACTACGACTATGCTCCACCACCACCTCCAGAGCAGTGTCTCTCTGATGATGAAGTAGGCAAAATAGAGACCTGGGCGGGTGGGGGCAGATGAGTCCTTCCAAGCCTATGTCTAAATTGGAAATAGCACCTTAGCAGGCAGAGTCCTGTGCTGATTATCAATGAGTAACCATGAGTTCAATCCCAGTGGCCGTCCCTTCTGTATTCTGTAATAGGATAGTACTGGGGGCAGGCAGATGGTAACATATACACTGGTGAATAAGAAAGTTTAAATGACAGGCAGTGTGCCATGGTGTACCTTCATTGTTTGTATTCTAACTCCAGTGCGGTTCAAGGATTATCCTTCTAGCTCCTCTGCGTTTTCCTCCTGCCCATTAGTAGCCTGTTGCCTTAACTACACCTGGGATCAGGAAATCCTCCTCTGCTTCTACTTCTTTGTTCTCTTGCAGATTACAATGATGGCTCCTGTGGAGTCCAAGTTTTCCCAGTCAACTGGAGATATAGATAAAGTGACAGATACCAAACCAAGAGTGGCTGAGTGGCGTTATGGGCCTGCCCGACTGTGGTATGATATGCTGGGTGTCCCTGAAGATGGCAGTGGCTTTGACTATGGCTTCAAACTGAAAAAGGTGGAACCTGAACCTGTGATAAATGGTAGAACGATGGAGGTAAGCAACACTGATGTGTAAGAAGAGAATCGGTATGCCCAGGACCCTGTCAGTTTTACTTTAGGTTTCAATTGGGAAGATACCGGGTAGGGTTTCTTTGGTGGGAGATTTAGGTGTCTCAGCCTATTACCCTGGCAACTAGGCCCCATTGCAAGGCGTCTGTTTTTGACATGAGTGCTGTGCTGGACTAGGAGTGGGAACTCCATTATCAGGCTTTCCTCTCGAGTCAGGGACCACATTTGCTGTGTCTGATGTGGCATTTGGAGTGGGAACTTTGACCAGTGACCATTCAGGGATTTGTCATTCCTTCCCTACTTGTACAGGACTTTAGGAAACCTGGGGAAAACGGTGGCGTTGATCTTCTGGCTGATGAAAACTTCCTGATGGTGACACAGTTGCATTGGGAGGATGATATCATCTGGGACGGGGAGGACGTCAGACACAAAGGGACAAAGCCTCAACGTGCAAGCCTGGCCGGCTGGCTTCCTTCCAGCATGACTAGGAATGCCATGGCCTACAATGTTCAGCAAGGTATGCTTCTGGGCCAGCTGTGTCCAGCGCCGCCCTTCATCTCAGTAATCCTAAATGGGCTCAGTTGTGATCTTTGCTGCTGCTGAGAGACACCAAAATATTTTGGCTCTGAGCCCTGATTCTAGTCTGTAATAGTTTTTTTGTTTTTTACACTATTAACAAGCCAGGATTGGACTCTGATTTCTCATTAGAAAAAGGTAAAAACCACTTTGAGGTTCAAGATCTTTATGAATTATAACAGTGCTTTATTTTTATAGTCTTTTCGTTTTCAAATCTCCTTTGTTGTTATCATTCTAGAATTTGCGTTTTCTTTCCTGAAACGTGCAAAAAAAAAAAAGGTATGCTGTGTAGAAAACTTTGAAAATGCAATACAGTATCAAAAGTCACTGGTAATCCTATTCAGAGATTATCATCACCTTTTATCTTTTTGGTGTATTTTTATTTTCAATTTTCTGTCTTCTGTGTATATATGTAGATGAGCTTATCTCTACAGGTACGGTTTGTATAGTGTGTTTTTCTCTTTCTGTGTCATTCAAAGTTCTTCATAAAAATGTTTAATGACATGGGAAGCTTATCTTAAATGGAAATAAAGATATGAGGTAACATTAACTAACCTGTTTGTGCAAGTGTAAAAAACACACTACATAAACATAGAAAACTGACTAAAAGAAAATATTCTATAGGGTTTAAAGTGGTTATTTCTGGTTTGTAAGATCACAACCTTCAGGTTTCTTCTTTTTTTTTTATTCTATTATATTTCTGATATATTTACTATCATCATTAGCATAGTTTATCATATCATTTATTATCTTAATTTAACCAGTCCCTTACTAAGTATTTGGTCATTCATATTTTGACTATCACAAAAAATACTGCCGTGAACATTTTTGTCTGTAACACTATTAAAATGACTCATACGCTGTATGAATTAGGTTCCTTTTCAGCGAGTAACTTTTCAGTCACGTGATTAACTCGACTAACATTTGCTCCTTTTCCCTCTGCTAGAATCATGATTGGAATGAGCATAAATGTTTTGTCTGTTGTTGTCTCTTCCTTCTGTTTTGACTAGGTTTTACAGCCACCCTGGACGATGACAAGCCTTGGTACTCCATTTTTCCCATTGACAACGAGGAGCTGGTGTATGGACGCTGGGAGGACAACATCATCTGGGATGCTCAGGCCATGCCCCGGCTCTTGGAGCCTCCTGTTTTGACACTTGATCCCAATGATGAGAACCTCATTTTGGGTATAGTACTGGCAAGGGCCGGTGTTAACTCCTCCATGATTGACATCTTGCAGCTAATGTCAGGGAGCTGGAAGAAATCAGAAGGGTTGAGAAGGTCAAGACTAGAAGCTTCTGGGTAGCAGTTTGAGAGAGCAAAGTTGTGGTCAGTTTCCAGTATTTGTGTATTGTTTGGGGAAAATGCACAGTGTAGGAATGTTGGAAAGTAGTACCTTTGAGTTGTCAAGAGTATAGTTTGTTTGGGTAGGGTGAATCATGGAGTAGAATTGGTCTGGGGTGGCATGAGAGATCTGGTTCAGAACTGCAAAGTTATCAGTAAGAAAGATGACTCTTAAGGTGAACTCCAGAGTGACTTTCGTTTCATCCTCAGAAATTCCTGATGAGAAGGAAGAGGCCACCTCTAACTCCCCCTCTAAGGAGAGTAAAAAGGAATCATCTCTGAAGAAGAGTCGAATTCTCTTAGGGAAAACGGGAGTAATCAAGGAGGAACCACAGCAGGTCTGTGATGGGAAAGAGGTCTTAGTGTTTAGAAGAACAAAGAAAGGTAATAGGGAAGGGAAGTCTGACTCAGGTTTCTTTGATGACCTGTCATTAGAACATGTCGCAGCCAGAAGTGAAGGATCCATGGAATCTCTCCAACGATGAATATTACTACCCCAAGCAACAGGGTCTTCGAGGCACCTTTGGAGGAAATATTATCCAGGTAAAAACATTTTTTTCCGTGGTGGTTGGGAACCACTACTTTGTTCTGATGGGAGGATATGGGTAAATCTTGCCTAGGCTGGAGTTAGTATTGTATTTAATTGAAATCCTTATATTTTCTGTCTTAGCACTCCATTCCTGCTGTGGAATTAAGGCAGCCCTTCTTTCCCACCCATATGGGGCCCATCAAACTCCGGCAGTTCCATCGCCCACCTCTGAAGAAGTACTCCTTTGGGGCACTGTCTCAGCCAGGTCCCCACTCAGTCCAGCCTTTGCTAAAGCACATAAAAAAGAAGGCTAAGGTATGATTGAGTCCTGGTTAGAAAAAAGAACAGCTATGAAAGTTAACATTATAGTACAAATTGGGGAAATGGACTGGATATTAGATGACACTAGGGAATTACTTATTTTTGCAGATGTGATAGAATGTCGGTGTGGGTGTTTAGGAGAGTGTCCTTATTAGGAGAGATGCATGTGAAAATACTTAAGCGTGAAATGGAAATGTCATGATGACTGCAGCTTTCAAAAATGGTTCAGCAACATCTGTAGAGATGTAGTCATAGGTAAAACGTAGGCAAGATGTAAACATTCATATCTAGGATGTGGGATAACAAATGTTCATATGTTTGAAGCATTTTGCAATGAAATTGAAAAAAGGCAAGGTGAAATTGTTTTCAGTATCATTGTCTCAGAATCAGCAGCATTAATATGTATAGTTATTGTCTTATCAGGAGCTAGACTGTATTCTCTTTGTTCTGGGCAGATGAGAGAACAAGAGAGGCAAGCTTCAGGTGGTGGAGAGATGTTTTTCATGCGCACACCTCAGGACCTCACAGGCAAAGATGGAGATCTTATTCTAGCAGAATACAGTGAGGAAAATGGGCCATTAATGATGCAGGTTGGCATGGCAACCAAGATAAAAAACTATTATAAGCGGGTAAGTCTCTGCTCAGAAAATCTCTGCTCAGAAAATCTCTGTTAATATAGCTGTAGTTAGCTGTACAGCGATAGTCTGTGACCTTGTATTTTGTCTTTTTTATACTATAAATTTCTTGGGAGAAAGGAATGGTATCTTTCTTGTAGTTTGTAATATTAGTAAAATACTGTGGTCATGGAATATTTTCTGCAGGCGTATTGATTATATTCTGTGGTAGTAACTGGGTCTGCTGTGTTCCCTATAGAAACCTGGAAAGGATCCTGGAGCCCCAGATTGTAAATATGGAGAAACTGTATATTGCCATACATCTCCTTTCCTGGGCTCTCTCCATCCTGGCCAGTTGCTGCAGGTGAGGAATTCTTCCCTGTTATAACGCTTTCTTAAGGAAATTGACATTGAAAAGCCAGTTAGCTCAGAAGGGACCAATTCTGGTTGATTGAGATACTATGCATACATGAAGTACAGAGAAGATCAATACAATCCAATTTTTTGATCTTTTTAAAAAAGTAGCTCCTCATTAGGTTATTCATAAGCTTAATTAAAAATAGTTTTTTGAAAATACACGCCGGGTAAGAAGTCCAGAAGTATCTGGGTGGCATAGGGGAGTCAACTTTGGATGATAATTTATTATAGTTAATTTTTTTTAATCTTAATCTTCCTTTATTTTTTTAAACATTTATTTATTATTTTTAGAGAGGGGAAGGGAGGGAGAGAGGGAGAAAAACATCAGTGTGTGGTTGCTTCTCGCATGCCCCCAACCCAGGCATGTGCCCTGACTGGGAATCAAACCCGTGACCCTTTGGTTTACAGGCTGATGCTCAATCCACTGAGCCACACCAGGCAGGGCTATTATAGTTAATTTTGATTTCTATGTGTAAAATTGGTATGTTTTGATTGTATTAGTTGTCATTTTGAGTATTAAACCACACCTGGACCCGATGGTCCCCAGCCACAGTGAAGAGTTGTTTTTTTTAATCCCCTCTTTGTTCTCATTGATGTAGAGAGGCCCTCTGGTAACCTAGCTTTCACATATTTTGTTAAGAGGAAGGATAGAGGTCCACAAATGATGTGAGGAAATTGTTAGCACTTTCCTACCTTTTTCCTCCACTCCATTTTTCTTAACCACTTCCCTACTCTTGTACTGAGTTTGATTCATCATTATTATCACTCATTCTCCTAAAGCATCTGCAAAGCCTTATTTCTTTATCCTTTACATCTATAGTCCACTTTCCCACCATATTTGGGTATTATTTTTATATTGTTCCTAGCGCTCTTGCCCTTAACTTCCTTTTGAGGTTTTCTACCAATCTGTCCCCTTCGTTTGTGACTACTTTTGTAGTCTCCTAAAGATCCTTTTTTAAGTCTTCTCTAGT
>VMDR010027585.1:0-13509 GCA_007922815.1 Macrotus californicus | reverse complement strand
ACTTAGGTTGCTTCCAGCACTTGACTATTATAAATTGTGTTGCTATGAACACTGGGGTGCATAGGTTCTTTTGGATTGGTGTTTCAGGGCTCTTAGGATATAATCCCAGCAGTGGAATTGCCAGGTCAAAAGGCAGTTTCATTTTTAGTTTTCTGAGGAAATTCCAAAGTGTTTTCCACAGTGTCTGCACCAGTCTGCAATCCCACAAACAGTGCACTAGGGTTCCCTTTTCTCCACATCCTCTCCAACACTTGTTTGTTGATTTGTTTATGATGGCCATTCTGACTGGTGTGAAGTGGTATTTCATTGTGGTTTTAAATTGCATCTCTCTGATGGCTAGTGATGCTGAGCATCTTTTCATATGTCTCTGGGCCCTCTGTATGTCCTCCTTGGAGAAGTGTCTCTTCAAGTCTTTTGCCCATTTTTTAATTGGGCTTTTTGTCTTCCTGTACTGGAGTCATGTGAGTTCTTTATATATTTTGGAGATCAAACCTTTGTCTGAAGTATTATTGGCAAATATGTTTTTCCAAGTAGTTGGTTCTCTTTTCATTTTAATGCTGTTGTTTTTAGCCATGCAGAATCTTTTTAATTTGATGAGGTCCCATTTGTTTATTCTTTCCTTTATGTCCCTTGCTCTAGAGGACATATCAGTGAAGATGTTGCTTTGTGGAATGTCTGAGATTTTCATGCCAATGTTTTCCTCTAGGACTTTTATGGTGTCACGACTTATATTTAAGTCTTTTATCCACCTTGGATTTATTTTTGTTGTTGGTGTAAGTTGGTAATTGAATTTCATTTTTTTGCATGTAGCTGTCCTGCTTTCCCAACACCATAGAAGAGGCTATTTTTACTCCATTTTATGCTTCTTCCCCCTTTGTCAAATATTAAGTGACCATACAGACTTGGGTTTATTTCTGGGCTCTCTGTTCTGTTCCATTGATCTATGTGTCTGTTCTTATGCCAGTTCCAGGCTGTTTAGATTACAGTGCACTTGTAAAACAGTTTGATATCAGTTACTGTGATCCCTCCTACTTTGTTCTTCTTTCTCAAAATTGCTGCAGCTATTTGGGGTTTTTTTTGGTTTCATATAAATTTCTGAAATGTTTGTTTTATATCTGAAATATGTCACTGGTACTTTAATAGAGATTGCATTGAATTTATAAATTGCTTTGGGTAGTATGGACATTTTGGTGATAAAATTCTTTCAATTCATGAGCATGGTACATGCTTCCATTTGTTTGTGTCTTCCTTAATTTCTTCAGTGTTGTGTACTTTTCTGAGTACAGATCTTTTACAACCTTCTTTAGGTTTATTCCTAGGTACTTTATTTTTCGTGTTGCTATGCCCAGTGGGATTTTTTTTCTGATTTCTGTTTCTGATATTTCATTCTTGGTGTACAAAAATGCCTTTGATTTCTGAATATTGACTTTGTATCCTGCCATTTTGCCAAATTCACTTATTAGGTTGAGTAGTTTTTTTGTGGAGTCTATAGGATTTTCTATGTACACTATTTTAATTATGTTGTATCTTGAAGTGGGCCTCTTTGGGTTCCTCTTGATTGGGACTCTCTGTGTTTCCTGGATTTGTGTGACTTTTTCACTCATCAAATTAGGGAAGTTTTCCATCATTACTTTTTCAAACAAGTTTTCTATCCCTTGTTCTTTTTCTCTCTTTCTGGTAGCCCTATTATATGGATATTATTACGTTTCATGCTGTCCTGCAGTTCCCTTAACACCCCTTCATTCTTTCTGAGTCTCTTTTCCTTTCCTTGCTCTTTCTGGGTGTTTTTTTCTACCTTGTCCTCCAGCTCGCTGACTTGGTCCTCTGCGTCATCGAGCCTGCTTTTGATTCCTCCTATTGTGTTCTTCAATTTAGAAATTGTATTCTTCATTTCCTCTTGGCCCTTGTTGATAGTTTCTGTTTCCTTTTTCATGTTGATATAGTTTGCAGTGGGTTCATTGTAGTTTCCCTGTGGTTTTTGGTAATTCTCTGAGCTCATTGAGCTTTCTGATAACAATTGCTTTGAACTCAATATCTGATAGTTGACTTGCCTCTGTTTCATTTAGCGTTCTTTCTGAGGCTTCCTCCTTTCCTTTCATTTGGGGATTGTTTCTTTGTCTTCCCATTGTTTGTGAGACTCTTCTTGTTAGCCTCTGCTTCTTAAATTGGTCTGTTCTGACTCCCTGGGTTTATGGTATGAACTTTTGTGGTAAAAGACCTGTGAGATTCAGTGGTGCAGTCTCCTTGATCTCCTGAGCTCACTGGTCTTGGGGCTGTTATTTATGTTGGCTCTCTGTATATCTTTGGATTTTGATTGTTGTTGGGTCTTTTTTTGGTGGGTCCTTCCCTTCAGCTGGTTAACTGAGGTTCACTCCATCCACCATGTCTTGTATTCTGTTGCACAGTTGTGGACAGGTTGTGTTGAAGCTGGTTCTTCTCTCTCACTATTGTTCAGTTGTTTGTTCTGGGTAATTTCTCCAATGTTTAGTTGTAATTCCAGATTGGTTCTGGGTGGAGGTTAGTATAGCTTCCACTCACTCCTTCACCTTCTTCTGAAATTATCTGTTGGTGGTTCCTTTGTTGTTGGGTTCTCTCTTCCAGCAGGTGTACTGTTGTTCAAAGCTTCCACCTACTCTTTTTATGTGATCAGTTGGAGGGGGAAGACAAAATGGACTAAGACAATGGGAGTGTATTCTATGGGACATAAATTACCAACCCGTAGAGAAGAGTTAGGAGATCCTTTGGATAAGTATAGTGTTAACTGATATTTCATCCAACTAGTCATTTTTAAGACAGGGTGGAAAAAAGATAACATTCTTGTTAGGCATGGGGAGGATTGTGAGTTGGATCCAGAAAACAGTGAGCTTGTGGGAGATCAGATTATGAGATATAGTGAGAGTAAAGGATAGAAAATAGGTGTAGCGTGCGAGAGAATAAAGTTAACCACAACAGTTATAAAGTTCCAGAAACAGTGAAGTGAGCTAAGGTCCAGGATGGGTGCTGTGTAGTATTTACAATTGTATGGAACAACAATTATTTACAATAATACTGGAACAACAATCATATGACAGAAACTCTATGATCTGAATAACAAGAATAGGAAGTGCACAACCTAGAGTAGTGTGTTACTGGAACACTAGTGAAGTGAAAGAAGAAAAATTAAAAATACACTATGAAAGAGAGAACAAAGAAAACCAGTTAGACAATGCAATTAAACAAACAAAATGAAGAAAACTAAAGAGAAAGAAGAGAAATAAAATAAAAAATACTAATAAAATGAAGTAAAAATAATGAAAAAACTAATAATACAAATAAACAATAGCTTTCAAGTTCTCTGGAATAGCAAAGTGAAATTTAACTCACTGTCTCAGTTGTTGGGATGACCCCTCTTTGGGTCTGACTCTTGTCCTTTTGCAGCTCCAGGTTTTATTGTCTCACTTGTGGGAAAAGAAAAAGAAAAGGAAATAAAGGAAGAAGGAAAAAATAAAAAGCCTCCTGCTGGCTTTAAACCAGCCAAGCCAGTTCTGCTGGTCTTCCTGGCTGCAGCAGGCTGAGGGGGGATGGGTGTCACTTTTCTCCCTACCTGTGGTTGTGCAGGATGGGGACCAGGTCTGATCCACACTCTTCACAGTTGCCCAGGCCCCAACCCAGTTCCTCAGTTCACTGTCAGGCCCCCAGTGCCCTTCTGCGCCAGGCCTTTGCCTTCAGTCCACCAATTGTGCTGTCCTTGAGGAACACCAGTTAGGGGCAACTCACATACCACCATGCTCTTTGCTGTTCTAGATGCTAGGGACGCTCAGAGACTCTTCAGGGTAATTCGGCTCCCCCACTGAATTAAGTCTTTCTGGGGACTGTTGACTCTCTCAGCCCTGCTGCTCTCCTCTGCTGGGGCGTTGGGCAGGGGGGTGCCTCCGCCTTCCTCTTAGCCAGCCAGTCTGGCCCGCAGGGCTGGGGTGCCTCTGTGGCTGCAGCTGGGGAAGTAGGGTTGGGCCCACGGTGCCCCTGGGTGGCAGGATCAGGAGTGCTCTGCCCCTGAGGCTGCAGCGTGAATACTCGGACTTCCCTGCTGCAGTGGGAGTGCAGCCGCTGGGTAGTGGGGTCAGGGGCCTAAGCCACGTTTTAAACTAAGAACCGTGGTTCTTTGGAGAAATGGCCGACTTGGGGCCTGGGGCAGCAGGAGTACAAGATGAGCCTGAGATACATGGTTGTGTCAGAAGGTACGGAATTTCTCAAAGATTGATGTGGTTATGTGAAAATGGAGCCACTGAGTTCATTTCATCCAAGACTTGGTAGCATGGCTCTCTTAGAGTATAGAGCTATGTTATTGAGGCAGCAATTTTGTGCTGCTCTTTGTCCTGGATAAAGGTTTGCCAACACCTGGACTCATTCAAATTCTAGAGTTTACAACACTAAATTTTCTGACCCCTGTTTTTGTCAGCCTGTCCTGCAATATTAACTCAGTGAATGTTTGTTTGATAATCACTGATTAAGGTAAGTCACAGAACATTGAACCATACACAGTGCACACTCAATACATGTTGGAGAACTTGCTGAAACTGAATGTTTACTTATAAGAAAGTGTGCAGGACTCTGTGTCCTTGGACATGGTGCTGAAACTTTATGGCCAGCTGTCTCATGCTTCAGGTGGGCCTAATTTTACCTTCGGCAATGGTAACTGAGTATCAAAAGAGATGTGATGGATGTGAAAATTCTATAACTTGTCAGTCTCCCTGTTAACATGAGGGATAAAACATTGTGTAAATGGGCTCTTGACAAATCTTAATTTTCCTTACTAAAGGAGCTTAGAAATAATGATAGTAATGTAGTTAGGAAAAACATGTTGGTATCTTTACAGAGTATGCCTTTGTACAAGCATTACGATTAGCGATCTAGTAGGGAATATCATTGCAGTGATATGTGGAGCCTCATGATCACTAAATGCTCCTTGATCGGGTCTGCATGTTATGCTGGTTCGTGCTGTGGGTTTGTGCACTGAAGTTGCTATCTTCCACCTCCACAGAATCCATACCTGTGATTCTGTCTACCATCCCCATTCCGTGCTGTGCGTACATCATTCCATTATTTCTGACAATGACAGGCCAACAAGGCCACAGAAGCAGCTGTGTCTGCAGGTGAGAGGTGACTGTATTTTCAAGACTTCCCCCAGAACTTCTCTGACATGGGTTCTTCCTCAGTGATGCAGAGATGGAGAGGAGGAGAATCTCCATCTTTCATTTCTTCTCTTGAGAATCTATAGTCCTTTTATCCTTGGAGTCAAATGAGGGCTTCTATTTAATACGAAGTCTGTTATTTACTGAGCAGTCAGTGGCACACACACCCAGATGAACTAATGTTATGGGGCTTTGTTTTATTTTCCTAAAACAGTTCTTGAGGCAGCCATAGGACACCCCAGTGGGCATTAGAAAACTTAATTTCCAATCCCAGTTTTGTGACTTATGAGCTGTGTGACACTTGATGAATGTCCCACTCTCTCTACTTTCCTTTCCCAGATTGAAAAATAAAAATAATAATTCCTCTTTTCAGTGTTTTCTTTGGTGGAGATAGAGTTTGGTGTAAAAATGTATGTGTATAAATTTTTGAAATGTTTTTTCTATATCTGTGAAATATGTCATTGGTACTTTAATAGGGATTGCATTGAATCTATAAATTGCTTTGGGTAATATGGACATTTTGGTGTTAATTCTTCCAATCCATGAGCATGGTACACACTTCCATTTGTTTGTATCTTCCTTAATTTCTTTCTTCAGCGTTGTGTAGTTTTCTGAGTGCAGGTCATTTACCTCCTTGGTTAGGTCTATTCCTAGGTACTTTTTTTTCTTGTTGCTATATCCAGTGGGATTTTTTCCTGATTTCTGTTTCTGATATTTCATTGTTATTATACAAAAATGCCTTTGATTTCTGAATATTGACTTTGTATCCCACTGTTTTGCCAAATTCACTTAGTAGGTTGAGCAGTTTTTCTGGTGGAGTCTATAGGATTTTCTATGTACACTATCGTGTCATCTGAAAAAATGACAGTTTTGCCTACTCCTTTCCAATTTGGTTGCCTTTTATTTCTTTTTCTTGTCTGATTACTGTGGCTATGAAGGACACATGGACAAAAACAAAGGGGGCTTGCAATCAGGGTAGTGAGATGGGAATGGTTGGGGTGGAGGGTTTGGTGGTGGGTAAATGCAGACAACTGTACTTGAACAACAATAAAATGGTTTGAAAAAATAAAAAAAAAATTAAAAAATAGAGGAGCAAAATCTTGGGACCTGTAAATGTCCTGGGTAAGTTGACAGGTGCTTGGCTAGACCACCCCTGTTCAGCTCAGCTTATTATTTACTGCTGGTGACTCTGGCACCTCCAAGCCAGGGGTTGATACTAACAGTATACACCCAGCAGGAGTAAATAATAAGCAAATTAAGCAGTTAGTAGAATGCCTGACAAACACTCAATACATGTGTGCTATTACTATTAAGAAATCTGCTGAAAGAGGGTAGATCTTGCCCTGGCCAGTCTGGCTTAATTAGTTGGATCATTGTCCAATAAACGGATCTAAACCAAAGGGTTGTGAGATCTACTTCCAGTCAGGACACATACCTAAGTTGCAGGTTCCATCCCCGGTTGGGGTGCATATGAGAAACAAGTGATTAATGTTTCTCTTTCCTTCTCTTCCCCTCTCTCTAAAATCAATAAATGTGTCCTCAGGTGAGGATTAAAAAAAAAAGTATAGATCTTAAAAGTTTTCATCACAAGGTGGGGAGAAAGTAATTTTGTATGGTGATGGATGTTAACTAAACTCACTGTGGTGAACCTTTCACAATGTATACAAATACCTAATAATTATGTTGTGTACCTGAAACGAATGTGATGTTATGTGTCAATCATATCTAAATAACACAAACAAAGCAAAACAAAAAAGGTATGTGTAAATTTCCTTAGCTAATTAATGATGCAACTTGGGCATTCAAGATTAATGATTAATGCTCTCCAATTTATGTTTAGCTAGCTAGGCTGTTAGTATGGCCTACTAAAATATTTCAAAAATCTTTCATTTTCAAGGACAAAATATACAAACATTAAAGAAGAAATATTTTTTTATACACGAGGATCATCCCAAAGTTATAAATTCTCAATGGGTCATTAGCCTGAGGTTCCAGAATGATGAACAATTTTTTATTTTATTTTTATTTTTTAATATTTTATTGATTATGCTATACAGTTGTCTCATGTATTCCATCTATGATCCCCTTCACCTGGTACCCCCCTCCCATTCCCTCCAGCAATCCCCCCCTTACTTCATGCCCATGGATCATGCATATAAATTCTCTGGATACTCAATTTCCTATCCTGTTCTTAACATCCCCCTGTCTATTCTGTACCTCCCAGTTTGTACTTCTTGATCCCTGTACCTTTTTCTCCATTCTCCTCTTTCCCTTTCCCAACTGATAACCCTCCAAATGAGCTCCATATCTATGATTCTATTCCTGTTCAGCTTGAGTGCTTAGTTTGTTTTTTTTAGATTCAGTTGCTGATAGTTGTAAATTATTGCCATTTTAATGTTCATTGTTTTGGTCTTCTTTTTTTTAAATAAGTCTCTTTTACATTTCATGTAATAATGGTTTGGTGATGATGAACTCTTTTAGCTTTACCTTGTCTGGGAAGTATATTCAATTGTAAATGATAGCTTTGCTGGATAGAGTGATTTTAGGTTGTAGGTCCTTGCTTTTCTTCACTTTGAATACTTTTGCCAGTCCCTTTTTGTCTGCAAATTTTCTTTTGAGAAATCAGCAGACAGCTTTAAAGGAACTACCATGTAGGTAATTACCTGCTTTTCTCTTGCTGCTTTTAAGATTCTCTCTGTATCTTTACCTTTGGCATTTTTATTATGATGTGTCTTGTGGTCCTCTTTGTGTCCATCTTGTTTGTGACTCTGTGCTTTCTGTACTGGTATATTTATTTCCTTCTCCAAATTAGAGTTATCTTTCTTTCTTTCTTTCAAATAAGTTTTCCATTTTTGCTCTATGTCTTCTCCCCCCGGCACCTCTATGATTCAAACAAATGTTAGTACATTTGAAATTGTCTCACAGGCTCCTTAACCCATCCTCATTTTTTTGAATTCTTGTTTCTTGCTGATTTCTTGTTTCAATACTGATTGAATGATTTTTTGTTCCTTATGTTCCCAATCATTGATTTGATTCTTGGCTTCATTCACTCCATTGTTGATTCCCTGCACATTTTTATTTATTACACTAAGTGTAACCTTCACTTCTGCCCAGGTCATTCTTACATTGTCGAAGTACCCAATGAGTTCCTTGAGAATCCTAATAACCAATGTTTTGAACTCCACATTGGATAGCTTGCTTATCTCCATTTTGTTTAGTTCTTTTTCTGTAGTTTTGTTCTGTTCTTTCTTGCGGCCATATTTCTTTGTCTCCTCATTTTGGCAGTCTCCTTGTGTTTGTTTCTATGTATTTGATAGAGTTGTTGTAACTGCCTGTCATGGTACTGTGGCCTGTAGAAAAGTGCACCTGTAAGTTGGGTAGGGTGGAGGGAGCCTTAGGTAATTAGTCATCAGTGCAGGACATCCTGTGTGAACTGGGTTGATGGAGTCTCAGATATGGTGTCTCTGCTCTGTGGCTATGTGTGGAGGAGGGCTCAGAAAAGGGACAATGGCTGCTGCCCGACCTCTGGTTTTTTTTCTGGGAGGAAGATGTCCCCTGGCACTTGCCCTGGTGCCAGACCAGTTTTCCCCCTTGTGTTACTGGTGTTCTTCCAGCTGCTGCCTTGGTGCTGGAGCCAAGAGGGAGTGAGAACCTCTCACTGAGTCTGCATAAGTCCTAAATTTGTTTTGGGCCCTTTATAATGTGAGCCCTGAGAATCCCTTGAAGTCCTCTGCCACCTCAACCCCCACTGGTTGTACAGGCAGAAGTTATGGGACCTATCTTACTGGTACTGAACCCTTGAGCAGGGTGGTCTGGTGAGGGGCTGGGATCTCTCACTCCTGAGGCATCCTTCCTGATTATTCACCACACATAGGTGTGGGACCATCCATCCCACGTCTCCACGTCTCCACGTCTCTGCCCATCCTACCCGTCTGGATGAATGTGGCTTCTTTAATTCCTTGGTTGTCACACTTTCATACAGGTTGATTTTTTGATGTTTCTGGGTCATAGTTGTTTGGTATTTTAGCTGTAATTTTTGCTATGGTTGTACAAGAAGGCAAACCACATTGACCTACACCACCATCTTGACTGGAAGTTGAGGAAATTTTTGTTGAAAACGTTTACTTCACTGGTTGTCAACAACCTGGGGGTTAAACAAATAAATAACGGTACCTGACTCTATTCCAAATCTGTTAATCCAGAACCTCCAGGATGGGGCTTTTGAGAAACACAGGTCAAGGTAAATAGATCTAGCTAATTATTCACCCTTGGAGTCAAAGAGGCACATGCTCGGTAGCAGGGAGTGTTATAAATATTTGGATTTTAAGGTCCCAGTTGACTCAGTAAGAAGAGATAGCTACCATGGACCCAGTTGTGGTCCTGATGCTCTGTCTCTCCTGTTTGCTTGTCCTTTCACTGTGGAAACAGAGCTCTGGAAAGGGAAAACTTCCACCGGGCCCCACACCTCTGCCAATTATTGGAAATATACTACAGGTGGATGTGAAGAACATCAGGAAATCCTTAAATGATGTGAGTATGTTTTATGTTCCTCCGGCAGCTTCAAAGGGTAATTAAATTAACATCTACTTTAAATAAAATATATTTCTTAAAATACATTTAAATAAACCATAATATGTTAAAAACTATTATATATGTCATTGTAAATACTGACCATGAAGTATTATTTTTGGTTTCTCATCAACAAGAGTGGTGAAATAAAACAATGTATTAATGAGTGAGATACACTAGGTCTCTGTATGTAGGGTCAAAATAATAAAGTAGCAAAAGATAGGAGAGCTATTGCCCTTTTTTGTTTCCCCATCATTTGCTAAGTTTTTTAGCTGGAGGTAAATGGTAAGGAAAGTGTTAAGAGTGATTAGAGATTTTATTCAAGAAGTCATCTGAAGAATATTTGACTTTGAGTTCTGGACACACAGTGCAGTACACAGATGATGTATCATAGAATTGTACATTTGAAACCTGTATAATTTTATTAACCAATTATCTTGCAAGCACTCAAGGCGGGGCAGGTTCACAAGGGATTTGGGCAGACAGAAGAAAATTTGTGGAGCCATCGGGATATCTGACATGCCTTTATTCTGGGGTGAGGAGATCCATGCAAGCCACAATCTGCGTGTCGTGCCAAGGACAGTCCCAACTCCCTTGTATACTAAATGCACACAAAACTGGCAGAGTGCTAAGATATTATATAACAGAGTTTGATTCTGAGCATATAAGCCCAACACAAGGTTATGTAACTTAATATGAACACTGTGAAGTCATAGTTGCCCAGACATCCGAGTGAGAGGGCCTGGCTGACTTCATTTTCCTTGCACTAATGTTACCCGAACACATTTAAGTTAAAAAGAAGTGATCTGTGTAAATGATGTGTTTTGTTCAGAATAGCCATAAAAACTGCACTTCTCTGAGTAAGCAAGTTGTGCCTGATGTCAAGGAAAAATTCTGGGATTAGGAACAGTATGAGTAAATGAAAGAAAAAAAGTTATTGGGGCTGGCTTCCTGGGAAAAGGACCCATTGGCCACAGCCAGCACAAAATTGTCCATCCGTGAGATGCCACTGGTCCTGGTGCTGCTTTTGTGGTGCTCACCTTCCTCTGTGTTAGTAATGCCAGTGGATCACAAGCTGGGCTGGGCGTCAGAGTCGTCCGGGGCGTTTTCTGAAAGCTTACATTTCTTGTATTCATCACAGGGCTACAGAATCAGAATTCTGATGACAAGGGCTCTACCAGTGATCCTGATGTAGTCAGCTGGGTTTTGGTCCTATGATGATCATTAGGGATTGATACATTGCTCAAGGGTCAGAGGCTGAATAGGAAGAGGTTCAGATTTCGATCTTCTACACAGTAGCTAGAGGATGCTGACAATGAATTGGAATTCTCTGACATCAATTTCCTTTTTTGTAATAGCACCAAGTGAACCTGCTGATGGTACTGTTTTGAGGATTAATTATATTATGTGTACAAATTACCCAGGCCATTTGCAGGCATGTAAGTGGCAGCTATTCACAATCACCCTCATATTTATGTATTAATTTAAAAAATATCTTAGGCTGTGTCTCAGAATAAAAACATAGAATCAGGATGATATCATTTTGAGTCAGACATAATATATTGTCAAAGAGGGACTTCTTTGGCTACTATTTGCATCTCCTTTCCATTTACCAGCTCTCCAAAGTCTATGGCCCGGTGTTCACTGTGTACTTTGGCTGGAAGCCCAGCGTGGTGCTGTATGGATATGAGGCCTTGAAGGAAGCCCTGATTGACCAGGCTGAGGGGTTCTCTGGCAGAGGAAGTTTCCCAGTGGCTGAAAAAGCTAAACTAGGACTAGGTAGGTGCCTGTGTGCCCATATATATTCAGTACTATAATGGGGGTGGAGAGGATGGACAACAGGAACTTGAAGATCTCTTCAGCAGAGCTTGGCCCATGCTTGTGGCTGCCAAGTGTCAGATTCCTCCTCCTTGCAAGCACCTCCATGTCAGTTTCTGTTTGTCCTCCTGATAGGACTCTCTTTCAACACTGGAAAAGGATGGAAAGAGATGCGGCGCTTCTCTGTCATGACCCTGCGGAATTTGGGGATGGGCAAGAGGAGTATTGAGGACCGTGTCCAGGAGGAAGCCCGCTACCTCGTGGAGGAGCTGAGGAAAACCAATGGTGGGTGATTCTGTACACCATAACTCTGACCTTAACAGACTGTTGTGTTCCCTGGTGACGTCCTTGGAAACATTTCTGGGCGGTCAAATCTTTTATATGGGTGGTGGTGTTAGCCCCCATGTGGAGGAGGGTTGTGTGTTTATGTTCCTTGTTGTACACCCACAATTGTGCAGACAGTGTAGGTAGAAAGGGTCATTTAAATAGATTTTCTCTTGAACCCTGTTTGATTGTTTTCAAATCAGAAATCACATAGAATAATTTTGAGACCTTAATTGAAAAAGTTAGGGAATATTATCTTTACTGTAGCATAAACATGGGTTTATTCTAGTGTCTTTCATCCGGTTTACTTGTCAGTTGGAAAAGTGGGAATGACTCACCACATCCTCATGGAGTATGTAACAAGTGACGTGTGCTTCCACTAAATTTGCCTGTATGTGTATGCTCAGCTCCACAGACATCTCTGAGAATTGCTTTCAGGGTCCAGGCCTTTAGTTCTGGATGATAATGATGCCCTCTATGGTTTTCATTGCTTAGACATGTCTTCATGAAATTATCATCAATTATGATTTCTCTGTAAAGACAGCACAATTTTCCCTGGCCAGTGTGGCTCAGCAGATTGAGCACTGGCCTGTGAACTAAAGGGTCTCCAGTTCCATTTTCAGTCATGGCACATGCTTGGGTTGCGGCCCACGTCCCTGGTAGGGGGCATGCGAGAGGCAACCAGACATTGATGTTTCCCTCCTTTTCTTCCTCCATTCCCTGTCTAAGAATAAATTTAAAAAATGTTTTTAAAAAGGCAGCCCTATTTTCAACACATGAGCATTAATTATTTTTTTGTTATCCACTATTTACTGTATTGATTTATGTATTTTGAATACATGCTGCATTATAATTCTTTAAAATACAGAAATACCAAGTTATAAAATATTTATTTAACTAAATTTCAACCATTATGAATAACTACTTACCCTGCCTTCTGTAAGTGGAATATGGCTCTATTTTCAGTTTGCTAAACTTTGCCCCAACTTTACAGATTTTGGTAACAAGTAATGGGAATTATTTGCCTTCCATGGCCCACTGGAATGACCTGTAAAGTGTTTGTCAAAATGACTCTGATTTATAGCTTGGATTACAAATTACCTTGTTTTTAAATTCTTTTTTCCATATTAAGTGAAAGGGAAAACTGAAAATCATATTTCATCTGTGAATCACATATAGACAGAAATCCCCAAGGCTTTTTAAATTATCCCCTACCTATTAGGCTACAATAAAAGTTGTTTTTTAAAATTATTTTTATTTTTTTATTTTTTTATTTTTAAAGATTTTATTGCTTTATTGTTGTTCAATTACAGTTTTCTGCATTTTCCCCTCACCACTCCCCCCCACCCCAGCCAATCCCACCTCCCTCTCTTGCTCCCACCCTCCCGCTTGGTTATGTCCATGTATCCTTTACAGTGGTTCCTGAAAACCCTTCCCCTTACTGCTCCCTCCCCCTCCCCTCTGGCTATTGTTAGATTGTTTTTAATTTCAATGTTTCTGGTTATATTTTATTTGCTTTTTTCTTTTGTTGATTATGTTCCAGTTCTATCCATGCTGTTGCAAAGGGTAGGATCTCCTTCTTTCTCTCTGCTGCATAGAATTCCATTGTGTAAATGTGCCATAGTTT